>CABPRJ010001903.1:0-81547 GCA_902439185.1 Cinara cedri | reverse complement strand
TGATTAAACCCGTTTTGAAATGTAATGGTTTCGTCAACGTTTGATCCTATAACAAAAAAAAAAAAAAAAAAAAAAAAAAAAAAACAAACAACGAACAAAAAACAACCGGCCGAGACTTCGAGACGTACCATCACGCGAGGTATAGTATAATATATTATGCGTAGGTATCACGAGTCGCCGGTCCGAAAGGAGCTTTGTCGTCGTGGTCGTCGTCGGGGGAGGGGGGGGCAGGTGAGCGAGTAGAATAATTATAATTTACCGAAGGACGGAGGAGCGGGGGAGGGGGATGCGTGCGGGATAGTACGCGTGCAGTATATTATTGTTATTTGTGCGCGGTGATGCATAGGCATAATGTACGTATATAATATGCGACTCGCCGCGATGTGACGGTGGTAAAATGCATTGTGCATCGCGCGGACGTGTGCGCGGCTGCGACGATACGACGCATGTTTTTACTGCACGCGTAGTATCGTGCATGTATAATGTGTACGATACGAGATCGTATGTCACCGGTGTGTTATGCACGTCCGGCGCGGTACGTACGAATATGTTTATGTACCTGCGCGTAACGCGATAATCGTTTCGGTGCGGCGGGGCCGCCGAATAGCGGCCGCCAAAAGTCCGTCAAAGGACACTTGGCCGGGTTAAATCGCGTCCTACGCGACGAGAAGAAGCTCGGTTGTTCGGGCCCGGCCTCGCTCGGCCGTACGGGCAGGCGCGGCGTTTAGGGAGGGGCCACGGGGGCCGTGCCCCCCCCCTAGACATCGAACTACCTATACAAATAATAATGTCTTCCGGAAATCCGTATAGATACGTTCGTATTACAGTGTTAATAAACAATAGATTATAATCACGGCCTCTGCAGTAGACACTGTTGCGCTGTCATCATCATCATATTAAGCGGTCAGCGGTCACGTCACATCGAATGACTAACGTCTGCAGGTGCGATGTTGGTTAAAAGTGTAATATTTTCGGTCCAAAAGGATATTGCCCCCATCCCCATCCCACCCCCACCTCTAGAAGACGAATCGAATCCGCCTCTGTTATACGGCCGGGCGGGACCGCGGTCCGCGGAACGAGCGCTTCGATGTGCGGTGCGCTTCACTTTTGATTTTCAAATGTCAACCTATATTAGAAATTCTATACATTTTAACACCAACATTTATTTAAAGTAATACTCCATATATTTATGAAATTTTAAATATATGTTCTCTCTTAAAAAACCAATTTTGGTATCACAATAAGATATACCCCTTAAATGTTGTAAAAAAAAAAACTGAATATTCGAAAATATCAGCTTTAACTTACTACAATTAAAAATTCCAAAAATCAGAATTTTAATGTAGGCAAAATGTAACCAATAAGGTGGCGTGAGCACACTTAGTGAATCACCTTGTATATCTTTTTTATATGCAGATTGAAGGTATAAAATTTTGATCAAGTCAAGATGTTGTTAGAGGAAAGTGTTTTTTAAATATTTTGTACACCTCTACAGACTTCCCCCCTTCCCTAATGAAGCTAAAAGGATGGCATTTTGTGTATGCATGATGATATATCCTTGATACTTATATTAAGAATATGCCTTTTAGTGGTTTCAACTATCAATTTACAACCCCCTTCCCAACCATTTTTATGCTTAGATATTACGTTTTCATTGAAAATACTAAGTTTAAAATATCCTTATACACTCATGAAATTAAGTAACTTAGTTAAAATGTCTAAAATTAAATACAATTTTTGTAGAGGATATGCCTTTAGAAAGTTTGAACATCCAACCCCTGACCCCATCTCTTTGTAAATATGTTTGCAAACAATTCGAGAACTATTTTGCCTCTTTTGATAAAATTGTTTTGTTAAATATTCATTATCATTATATAAATTGTTTAAAAAAATGACGGACATACTTTGCACGTGGGTGTAACCACTTTTGTAAATGTGATTATAGGGAAGGTAGGTACAGACGGGAATTTAATGCATATCTGTAAGCTACGATATACCATTGTTAACGAAAAAACGATTTTAAGCGGAGTTCAGTTAATAGTGTTGCTTTATCAACAATACAATATATGTTATATGTCATATTATGGTAAAATGATTACAACAATGTGCGTTTCCATGACAACAAAAAAGATTTAAAATAATAAAAACTTAATAACAACGAAAAATAAATAACGACAGTCAACGATAACAGTAGTATAAAAAGGTTCCTTCAACGACAGGTGCAGGTGCTGGTGCAGACTGGCGCTGGTGCAGACTGGTGCAGGGTGGTGCTGGTGTAGGGTGGTGCACCAGCACCAGTACCAACCTGCACCAGCACCACCCTGCACCACTCTGCACCAGCACCTGCATCTGTCGTTGAAGGAATCTTTTTATACTACTGACAACCTTATTTTTATCTTTCAATCCTTTTTAATCTAAAGAACCAGATTTTCTTTATTATCTCAAATATTAATGAGAATTTCAAAAAATAACCTCTTTAAAGTACCGCCCAGAAAACATTTCCTTTCAGAAAAGATGCTATACTTAATAAACGAAATATGCTTTCTGGTAGAAAAAGTGTTCACAAAAAAATACAAATCATTGAAAACCAATACGTTCTTCGCTCCACTCAGAATCTAAAACCATGAAATATTTAAGTCGGCTGGGGGAACTGCGATTCTGGTGCCGGAGCTCATCTGTTTGCTCTTGTGTTTTTAATTATTTTACTAACTCGTGTTTAGTAATTTTTCCTGAAACCTTTCCCCCGCCCCTTTTGTTCATCGAGGACCTGGCGGTGTAGGACCTCGTGATAAATGAGAGGATATTCCGCAAACAGTGGAACGGAATTATGAAGTGCGGAAGCGCCGGGCAAGGCTGGGCCTACGCGGTTGACATCACGGAGCTTCTTCGAGCCCGCGACCGACGTCGGTGTAGCCTTGCAGGATACGCAGTCACCAACGGGCGCGACGTGCAGTGCGCGCCAAATCAATATTGTTATTATTGTTATGCCGGTGCGGTGTGTATGCACCGTGATTGACGGCGGCTCACAATGCATTGTGCATCACACGGGCGGCGGCGGCTGCGGCGCACTATGTGCGCGTGCACAGCGATCATAGTAATGTTATACGTGTATTACGTTACATTATACGTATATACCGACATATCGACAGTGTCGGCCGCGCGCGGATCATATTGTTGTGCTATACGCATAGCCGCGCGATAATTGCATAGCGTCCAGCGCGCGGCTCGGCGGTCCAGCATCTGCTGCAAGTACGGCCAAGGACGTCCGCCTCCGGCATCTCGGGCGCACCCTTCCCGGCCCGTATCCCGCGCCCGTCCGTTTCTTTGTTTCCGGCAACACGGCGTATGCATTATTATTATACGCACGCGCTGCAGCGGAGTGCAGAGGTACGTTACATACGAGTTTGCGTGCGCTTTCGTTGCGAGTGCGAGTGTGCGCCGGCAGTCGGTGGCGTTGCCGTTTCATTAATGTGCAAAAAAAAAATTTAAAAAAAAATTCGCGGCGACGAGAGCGCTCCGCCGCCGCAGTCTTCGCACCGGTTGCAATGTCTCGTTTATTTACCGCCGGGCTCCACGCCGCGCGATGACGACAGGGCGGAGCCCATTTACGTGCGAAATCGATTCGGCGGGCTAACCCAATGAAAACGCCACGTTCGAACAATGACTCCTTGTCACAATTTCGATTATTGTTATTATTATTATTTAGTATAACGTGCTATCGGAGATTCGTAATAATTCGTATATTATAATATGTAATATATAGGTTAAATTGTTTTACAATTTTTTTTTTTTTTTTTTTTATTATTATTATTCCCCCATTACCTATATACACATATATGTATGTATTGTTTTGTTCTTATATTCCGTGCATCCAACCCCTGCTGCACTTGATAAAAATACGATTACAGTTCGTTTTTTAATGCACCTATATATACATAACACATGCACACAATAATATTTACTCATTACACGAGTACCTAATCGTAATAAGTTAAACGTACAATTACATAAAACTCTAGTCATTACGAGTATGCGTATAGGTACGGTCGTATGGATACGTTATTAAAATTAATATTAATGCCGATGTAATTGTATGTTGTTACATAATGTAGAGGTTTTACGTAAATTAACTGCAGATGTCAATATAGTATACATAAACTGTTTTCGTATATTATGATTATTAATTATTATTATTATTATTATTATTATGCGATGCACCGAAACCACAACTATACTTGTTGCATATTTTATACTTGTGAATACATGTACATAATATGGAAATCATATGATTTCCGAGTTGAAATCGGCGAATTAAATGATAGCGAATTATATTGATATTAAATCATACAACAATGATAAACTATAAATGTTTCATGGGAAAATGACGGGGAAAAAAAAACTGACATACTTCGCACGATAGGCCGGCCAGTGTAGTCGTAGGTGAGAAGTTGAGAAGGTATAAAAAGGAAATTTAATGTATATCATTACAATTGCTATCGAAAAACAATTCTGAGCGGGGTTTGGTTTTACATGGTTTGAAAGGCCGTAATATTTACGATTTGAAAATTATACATTTCGTAAATTTTCCCATTTTTCCATTTATTATGAAAACCACTGAGGAAATCTAAAAATAACACCCTAAAGTACCACCTCAGTCAAATATCCTTTCAGAAAAAATGCTACTCTTGAAAATTGGAGCAATATTGCTAGTAGAAAAGTTGTTTACAGAAAATAAAAATACAAAAAATACATATAAACATCATTGTAAAACCAATATATTCCTTACTCCACTCAGAATCTAAAAAAAAAATATTTGACGTCGAGCATATTTCATAATAAAACCTGTTGATTCACCCGTGGAGTTAAGCAAAATCTCAATAAATTGATTTTTCAATAGCTAAAATCATTTTTAAAATTGAAAATTAAAATTTTGAAAAAAAGCTGATGGATGTGCCACTGTTTTAGGAGGGAAGTTGGCAGGGAAGAAATATGAACTAATAAAATTAATTTAATTTTTACTAAGTACGAATATACGATTAACTATTGCTAATGAAAATCAACTCTGAGTAGAATTTAATTAGTTGTATTTTGCCCTTGATTTCAAGTTAACCCAGGAATCAACAAAAGGTACATATCATATAGGAAAACCTATACTCGCTTCGCTCAAAATCTAATCTAATAGATATTCGAAATCTAAAAGCTTTAAATTAATAGTTTCAAAATTAAAATCAGGATCCTTTTTTGATGTGCAATTTGATTTACCTAAAATTGTGCAGTACATCTATTATATAATATAAACCACGTAATTGGCTGTCAAATAATTTGTATAATATTTTGATTAGAACTATTAATGTTCTTTTAAATAATAATAAAAAAAAGATTCTTTCTAAAATTTTTATATTTGTTTTGAATTACATTCAAAATGCTTCTATTATAGATTCTTTAAATAGATTTCTCTCAGCTTAACGTTGATTTCATTTCGACTAAACAAATTATTATATTAAATTTCGATTTGTTAATGATGGTTAATAATATAATCAAGAAAAAACTATAAGTACATATCTATTATATCAAAAATGGAAAGACCTTTAGAATTAGTTTTTGAAATGAAACACTTATTATGAAAAGTGTAAATTTCAACAATTTGAAAAAAATCCTCATCACCTTTTCGTTTTATGTGATATTTCCTCCATATCGCCCATTAAATAGTTAGAGAAGTCAAATGCCAGTGAAACAACGGCCTCTTAAAATTTAATTACGACTATGTAGAAACAAGATTATGATAATTCATTTTTGATTCTACAAATTATACCAACTTTATGGGTTTATAATATACATTAAAAATGCTATATAAACATTTCGTTTCACTCTGAACCATTCGATGAGATTATAAATGAATGATTTTGGTTACAAAAAAAAATCGACCTATGCCAATATACGGTCAGTAGAGGAGGTCAATACTGGCCGTGTAGTGGCATTTTAGATTTAATTGATTATTCAGAGCTTTTTTTCTTTTTTAAACAACTTGCACAATAATATTTACATTATTTTTTTTACAAGATTCCAATCGCCGTTTTATCATTAAACACAAAAAAAATAAATCGCTTCTCTGATTACGCGCGAAAACCTAAAGAAAATTACTATATAGTATCATAATATATTGAATGTTGCAAAGGTCTTGGTCACTCTACACAACATTGACCAAGGTTAAATAAATTGTTATAATTTTATCTTATAAATAACATAAATGGCAACACGTCGATAATGATATTATAAATATGCGGAGTAATTTAAAATAACAATAATTGACATTTTAACTATTATACTATTATACACGTATTATTCGATTTACGTTTTAAAATTATTATAATAATTTAAAATCTGTGGAAGTATAATAAAACCCGATATGTATACATTTTTAGTTTTTACTACTTTCGGGAAAACGAGTTAAAAGTTTAAAGACCTAATAAAATATCAGATTTTGTATGAAATCCATTTGTTTGTTATGATTTTAACTAAAACTATATCGGGAATTCAATTATTAAGTCAATATACGATAGTTAATTTTTCAAAAGTAATAAAGTTAAGTAAATAATGAAGAAATTATATCATTGACCGGCATCTTGGTATAATCAAAATTACTTTTCATCTATGCTACATGCATACCAGATTATCCTATCTTGCAGATGTATTTTCTATTTTCTACCATGAACCTTTTCCAACAATCGAGTTCCTTGCCGTTTTAGACTAGATTTCAGGTTTTAGACTTAATACATTAAGTAGAAACTTCCTTGGCGCATTATTTGATTTAGACCAACAGGTAGATTACTTTTCTCATTTTCTCTCTACTTTATCTAAACTAAATGTGCAATGACTTGGTTGTAGGTTTAGGTTTATACTTGGAACACAAACTGCCTTAGAGCAGTATCAGGGTTGAATCTACACTTTTTTTATTGCCATAGAAGGGAGATAGTTGGTTTATCCAATCAGAGCGTACAATGGCTCTGAGTGTAAATAATATGTGCAAAATAAATTACAAATCAAATGGCATAAATCATAATGATAATATTAATTAATTAAATTAATTGTGGATTAGTAGATTGTTCGTTAATTCGTGGGAATTAGAGGTGTAGTTGTAATAAAATTAGTGAGTACACGTTTTTATAAAGATCAATATTATATGGTCGGCATGGTCGGCTTGTCCTCCACGTCTTCCAAAGATTAAATTCTCAAAGTCTAAAGAGCAAAGAATTTCGCAATATTAATTGTATTACATCATTGCTTAGTTTGAGTTGTTCAAAAAAACATAAAATAATAAATCACAAATATTTATATAACATAATAATTGATTTAAACTCAGTTGATATAAACCCTATTTAAGGAATTATAAGTAGTGGTGGAGTTAACTATTCTTCTGTCATTGGCAGTTATATGATTTTGTATACAACTCTTTACATATTATTCAGGATTCAATTCACTCTAAGGCAAACAATTCACATTTACAAACACTAATTTAACTGATAAGAGATAACAGTTGAGTATGACATTAATTTTTAAAGATGGTATTTGCCATTTAGTAAAACTGTTTACTAAATTAACACAGAATAACAAATATATTATGACTGCATTTTAGACTCTAAGCATAGGGAAGAATGTATTAATTTTACTAAGATGTTTTTTTTTTTTATTTTGTGTACAAAAATTCTATCAGAAATTTTGCTCAGATATGCGCGACACCATTTCTGAAAAGGAATGTTGTCTAGATAGTACTTTTAGGAGCTCATTTTTTTTATTTTCTAGGCGGTTTTCATAATATCTGGGAAAAGTACGAAAATAATACTTTTATTATTTTTCAATTTTGTTATATGTTGTAATTCAGCTAAAAAGATTTGTATAGACTTTAAATTTAAACAGAACACTTATATTTGCCTTTTCTAAATGTGGTAAAATTTTCAAAATATTTGAGTCATTTTTGAGCTATTTATAAACATTTTAATATTTTCAAGTTTTGCACGTAATTTTTATTCGGTAAAGGTACTTTGTAGTAAAATTATTTAACTTAACAGAAATGTTTGAAAATTTAACAAGAGGTTCATTAAGAATCTTACTTTGTGGTCAAAAAAAAGAAAATTTGAGTTTAATGTAGTATTTTATTTTATAAAGGAATTTTAATATCAAATTTTGATGAAAATCATTGAGTAAAAAATTATGTGGAACAAATCCAATTTTTTTTTTCTTGAACATATATATATTTCTGTATATTTCTGGTTTAAGAACGATGGTGAAGTCAGACTTGAGCGGACTGACTAAGTTTCAAAATTAAAGCTTTTTGAAGTTCCGATAATATGCAAATATTAAATGTTATGTTAAATAACTAAATATCATCTCCTCTAAAGTATGTTTTTCATAACTGAATGGTTATACATACCTACTTTTAACCTGGGGTTCACGAGTTCGAACCCGTGTTTTGAAAAAAATTGTTAGTTCTTTTCTCCCCCTTTTACCTAAACAAGGAAAAAACATATGCATTTTGGGTGTTCCTTGAAACCCAAGCAATTGCTCACTCAGACTATATTAATCGCAAAATACTCCTCGATTCGTTGTGCAAACTTTTCTACCAAAAATCTTACTCCAATATATTAAGTGTAGCTTATTTTCTGAAAGGTAATTTTATCTCTATGGTAACTTGAGGAGGTCATTTTTTAATTTTCCAGGAGTTTTCCCAATAAATGAGAATAATCGTGAAAAACGGGAAAATGTACAAAATACATTAGTAAAATATTACGATTTTTTTTTTTCTGTAGACAACTATTCTACCAGCAATATTGCTGCGGTTTACAATGATAGCACTTTTTCTGAAAGGAAATTTGACTAGAAAAGGTTCTTTAGTGACATCATTTTTCCATTTTCCCAAGAGTTTTCCCAGCAAATATGAAAAACCGGAAAAAACACGGGAAAACCGAGAAATAAGGGAAAATCGGTGCAATATTAAATAAATATTATTAAAGACAATATTTAATGCCTATTTAATTGTTAACCATAATATGATATATTGTTGACAAAGCATCACTATCAACTGAACTGCGCTCAGAATTGTTTTTTCGTTAGCAATTGTTTATTTTTGCTTACAGGTATACATTAAATTACCTATAATAGTGGCTACACCTATGACCATTATCCTAGGACGCCTTTTTTTTTTCTTAAATCTTGTTTTCTTTTTTTAGACTAGATACATTACAAAGATTGTTTATGTGTGTACTGTGTACTCCTGACAAAAGGAATGTTTATACGTTTATCCACGGACTTCGGTTTTTGTTATGAGTATATGCATGTTTTAAAAAATGAGTGGGTTATCTCCACTATGCCATTGACTGGGGATTCGAAGGAATACAAAACAAATGAAAAATAAAATGAGTAAGTAAAATGATTTCTACCCAAATTTAATAAACTGCAGAAGCACTATCAAATCATAGTAAAATTCAAGACATAAATATATTATATTATGATAATACGCATTATGAAGTATTTATCGTAAATGGATCTAAAGTCAACCCGTCGTTGTCGTCGGTAAAAAAACTGCAGTTGGCAACGTAGCATTATGCACTTGGCAGTTTATAAAAGTTGGCAAAGATTGTCATTCGAAAGGAAGGCCAAGGTCAGCGGAACGCAGCATGCGATAATAATAGTCAAAGTGCACTGTACAAATTTAAAAGAGAAAAATCTACGATCATAATATTATACAGAGCGAGCAGATTAACCGCATACACACATTTTTTTTTTAAATATAGCTATAATTACTTGAGCACAGACATCCAATGTAATATTATTAATTCCCAAGTCGAAAATATGGGTAAATTTTCAAAAATATATTATTTTCTCTGTGTATTTATAGTGTAATCTAATTGAAATATTAAATTTACACGAAAAAGACGTTAATCTTTTATTGACGGGCCTGTAGTACTAACCTATAGGTATATAGAGAAAGGCGAGAGACACATTATATGCAATATTATTATAGTAAAAAAGTATAACCACAAAATGCAATATTTCTATCGGACTAAAACGGTGTAGGGCTATAGCAGTTATGGGTACATATTATTGTTATCATTATTATTATTATATTTTTTATTTACATTATGCGGCCGCCGCCGGTTGAATCGCACGGATGCAGTTTTGGCAGTCGTCCTATTTGGCACCGCGATTCGAATCACATTATTTATAACGTAGAAAAAAAAACCACTCTTTAAAATAGACACTATAATATATTATATCGGACAACGCATCACACAGAACACTCTGCACAGGTATTATTTTATTTTATTTTTTCTTCTATTTATCTCATTACCAATTATAATTTTCTATATCAAAGTACCAATATACGAGTTACCTATACATGATGATAAATATATGTATCTGTTTTCCCCTCGTTTTTCGATCTGTACGTACGCTTTGTTATTATGTAACCAAACACGAAGCATAAATTTATTATAGGTGTACACTACACAAATATTATGGCTAGGTATATCGATATAATAACATAAGTGTTGTATATCGATGACTATATAATAGGTGTATATTGACGGAGAAAAGATCTCACCCGCATCTCCATACTTCTTTATCTCTCTCTCTCTCTCGTCCCGCAGCTCGGTTGACGAGAATGATAAAAAAAAAAATTCTATGTACCTAACTCGTGTATACGATTTTATATTCGTTAAAAAAATATCGCAAATAACAATCAATTACGAGTATATCATCTTATTATTATTATTATTATTAATATTATTTCTATACGGCTACGATGATAATAATATTATATATAACTCAATGATGTGGGCTCCGCTATAATATTATGCACGTATATCGCCTCCCACCGCCGTCACACTGCACTGTTGCTGCAGCAGCAGCAACAACAGTATAATATGCATTTGTGTCCTTGACCAAGAACGATATTTTTTTTATCAACACATACACACTAACACATATACACACACACATACATACAGAGCGAGTACATACAGATAAAATTCTGTACTACGATTTCCTGTGACCGCGTATTATATGTTATGTTATACGCCCCCTCTATGCAGAGACGGTTTTACCGTACACGGAATGGATATGTGCAGAAGGCGGACGAGCAGGCTATGTGCGGGAAGGGCTTCTATATAATATAATAAAATAATTGCCTCGCATTGCATTTTCAACTGCAGCGTTCACTTCCTGGTGCTGCGAATTGACCTTGGTCAACGCGCGTATATAGTATAGTGCAGTGTATTGTAGTGCAGTCGTGAGTAGTGGCGGTGGGGGGGGGAAATCTTAATTTTTTTTTATACTATACTTACCTACCTACCTACTTACCTACCTACTGGCATATAATAATAATAATGGTTTTCTTTTGCACAACTGCATATCAGCGGTATAAAATAATATAAATAATATCCGCTTACTATAATAATGCAGTCCTCGAAATAAAGTAACAATCAAATCTTCGTTGCAGGGCCGTCCTTAAGATTTGCGTGGCTCAGGGTGAAATGTTAAATATTTTCATATTATATTGTATTATATTATAATGCATATTTTTCTTGACGCGAGAATTTAAATTTAAATGAAATCCTCGAAACCTAGGGCTTGCCTCCCCCCCCCCCTAAAGACAACCATAACTCGTTGAGTATTCTGAAAAAGAAACGTTTTTAAACAATGCAGCTGACACGTCATGACGGTTAATAATCTCATGTTATTATTGCATTGGTCACAGATGAATAATAATAATATATTATTTTAAATAGATTGATTGATAAGATGTAAAGTTATAATCCTCCGTTTAGTAAGTTTAGTTTGGGGAATCGGAGCACACGACTTTCATCATTTACTTATTTTTATATTGTGATAACACTGATAACTATTGTATTATCGACTGATCCATTGTGCCACATAGTACTGAGTAGATATATCATTAAAACCAAAGTAGATTTAAATGGATATATCCACGTTGAAATGCAGTGCCTATTCTATGACAACAATCACAGATTTAGCAGTTAGGTATCACAACATTTAAGTACCTATAATATATTATGATTAGGCCCGTGATGCCTTCAACCAAAAACATGGGTTTGATATAGTTGCTATCGATCAATTTTATTATATCATAATATATACATTAGGCTGTCTTTCAAAATTGAGCGATGTTGAACCAAAAAAAAAAACCAACTTGTATCTATCCCTAATATATATAATACGCTAATGATAATATACATTCGGAAACTCAACAGTTTGGTAATTTAATATTATATATTTTTTGTTAGGTTTGCATTTATCAAGTAGATTCATATCACTCGTTTTAGTACTTGATACGTACCGAATAATGAACCTGATGCATAAACATAGAGTAATACTAGTATACACTATATATTATAATAATGAGTATCTACGGACTACGATCTGATACGACGATACAATCAGCCGCAGCGTCCAGTGTACCTGCATTACGCATAATATGTTAGGTATTATTGTCACGCAGATTTTGTTTTTTTTTTTCTAGAACAAACGAGTTTCGTCGAATCAAAATTTCGCCGAGATAAAAAAGAAACGCACTCGTATTATTGTTATTGTAATGTACGTGCGTGTGTGTTTGTACGTAGATAAATGATAATAAACAATTTGTCGTTCATTATAGCTGCAAACGCACGTGAGCAATATAAGCAATCAGCTGATTGTGATTAGTCGGGACTAGGTCAAGGTGACCTTGATATTGGATATTATATACTATGTGTATGCATGTCATGCACATGTGTGTGTGTGTGTGTGTGTGTGTATGAGAGTATGTTTGTTCCTATATAATTCACATCTGTACCGACGCATACGTATAATAATATACTATAATATTATTAAATACGTAATCCGCCTGCTGCAGTATAATTGCGACATAGTGTAATATATTATTATTATTATTATTAGGCATATACAATGTAAAATTATTAATTAATTAACGGTTATAATTATTGAGAATTGATTGAATACTAATAGGAAAATGATAAGCAAAAAAGAAAATGTTTGCAAAAAAAGAATAAATATAATTACGTATAAGTGTATAACAGCACGTCAATATCGCCTTTTCCAAACACCAGAATAACAATTTCATATGATAATATTCAGGGGCATGCTCACGTGAAGGATATCATATCCCTCATGAGCCTTTTTTTCACCTATTACCAGTAGTTGTATTCATATCGTTTCCCCGAATACACCTCCCCCCCACACACGATTTAAAAATCCTGAGTACTGATAATAATATTTAACATATTATATTATATTATTATAATTCAACATCAACAAATTTATAAAACTATAGAAGGGATGGTTGAAGGGACAACTTACTCCCTTAAACATAGTATTCTGAGACGACCAAATGGACTTAGAGAAATATTTCTAGAATAAAGAAGTTAATCAGTTAACCGAATGCAGGTAACTAAAAATACGACGGAACATATTTCCATTTAATTGAAAACTATAGTAGACAACGTATTTGTGAGCCCACGACTATTTTAGTAAAAAAAAACTAAACTTAATTTTAAACCCTGTGGATCATATATATTATATACAATAGGCTTAATACAATTCAAATTATTGTTTTTCAATTGCAACACTATAATGTTATTAAACGTATATTTTTCCAATATTTGTGTTAAGCAAAATAAATGTCAACGTTTCTGTATATGCGTGTTTTTTGTTATATTTATATACTTTGTAGAGCATTTTTCAGGTGCATTTGACATTCATCCTTCATAAGTATAGTGTACATTTTTTAAAAACCTAAGTACATTATAATGAACCAAACTCTAACCCACCTATACCTAACGTTATTTTAATACTATAACTTACACGATAAAAATATTAAAGCAATATATAGATACCCAATAAGTAATAATATTTATTAATGGATACTGACAATAATATCGTTTCTCATACGGCAGACACTCTCGCCCAAAACGACCAAAACATGAGTGAAAATGTTTAAAAATGTACCTATTTAAATATGTATATAATATGTTTTCAAAACATATATACCAACAATAACTGCAAGTATTTTTGCAAATTCCTATATAAATACCCGTCTTTTGTGTTTATTTTAGTTTTTCGTGAAAATGGCTAAACATTGGCAATCCATTATTAGAATTACACGTATAGAAAAAATATACACGAGTACAAAAGAGTATAGTATATTATTAGTAATAATATACAAGTATACAAGGAGAAGTGGGATACAATAGTGTTGTCGCTCGTCAAAAACTAACAAGATTTTCAAATAAATAATAATGTGGTGTATAAAACTCGATAGGTTTGTTATTTTAATTTAAGGTGTATTCATTTGTAATTTCAACTTTTTTTTTAACATCATATGATAAACATTTTTTTGTATTGTCGTGATATGTATTGTACCTACAACGATTACGAAACCAAAAAGCAAAAAAATGCTCTGGACTCCGGAGGATCATCGCATCTATTTCTTATTCCTATAATTATGCTAATCATAATACTATTATGTATGAATTACCACCAAGGCATTTTTACACAGTTTTTTAAATAATTTATCTACATATAAAATATAATGCATAAAATCACACATTTATCTATTTATTACATGTATTTATATAATATGCAATCATTTTTCCTATAATCTATTCAGTTTAATTATTCATATATATAATATATACATTTTCTCAATCGCATATAATTAGTATACCATCACCATACCGACAAACAGATAATTTATTATACAATCAACTCAAGTACCCACCTACGTTAAGTATACACTTATAGGTACGAATCGATTTTGTTTTAAAAATAAATAAATTTATAAAATTATGCATTTATTTTTCGTTAATGCACAAAATCTTTACTTTAAACACATACATAGGCGCTCCCCATGAGTTCAGAAATACATTGAAAATTGAAACTGATTGTATATGGAAACAGAGGACAGAGGACACTATTAAAAACAATGTCTTATCAGAAAAATTATTGCGGACACCAATAATTATACTTTGTTATAGAACTGTTTATAAAAGTACCAAATCTAATAGACAATGGTAATAAATAATTTGACATTTCTATAATCATTGAAATCTTTAATTTACCTTAATTTCTTTGAACTTTTAGCACGTTTTCGTCCTATTCATTGTGAACGATTATATTTGTTTGAAATTTTAGAATTCCAGAGTTTGTATGATTTCACTACAGAATTAATTTCTTGTGATATTTTGTCGATCTAATAAAGATTCTAAATTTATAATGTTAAAGAAATATGCTGCAATAACAATAATGAGTACAATACATATTATTTTGATATACTGTGTGTCCGCGGAAACAGGGTACACTTTATCATTCATACTTTATCATACCTTGTGAATATTTTTCAATTCTGTTTTCAGGACATTAAACTAGACTATTAAATTTCTACGACTTACAATTTGTTTAACTGTTATATTTTACGCATGAGAAATACAATTTTAGTTTTTTTTAAATAGCAACCCCTATTTTGAACATCATTTTCAGATTTATCGATTTTTTTCAAGCAATTTTCATGAATCAACTTGAATTTTAAACCCAAAATTGGCTAAACTAGAGCTAAAATGTAATTTTATAAAAAAAAAGACGTCCCAGGATAATGGGGTCGGATATACTATTATAGGTAATTTAATGTGTATCTGTAAGCAATGATAAACCATTGCTAACGTAAAAACAATTCTGAACGAAGTTCAGTTAGTAGTGATGCTTTGTCAAAAATATATATGTCATATTATGGTAAAATAATTAAATAGGCATTATACATTTTTTTTAATAACATTTGTTTAATTTTGTACCGATTTTCCCATTTTCCTCAGTTTTTCACATTTGCTGGGATAAATATTGGAAAAATCGAAAATTTACATCTCTAAAGCACCTCCCCAGTCAGATTTCTTTTTAGAAAAAAAAACAACTTTCTTTATGATTGATTATATATTAAATAGAAAAAAAACAATCTTTTGTTATTTTTCGATTGGAGTAATATTTCTGGTAGAAATCATCTTGAACCAAAATTGAAATCATTTAAAACGGTAATCTCGCATTGTAAACGCACTATCAATATTGCCGTTTCACTTATAATTTTCTTTCGATTTTTTCCCAGTTATTTTGAAAACCCATGAAATAATCAAGAAAATCACTTATTTAATGGACCATCTAAAGACAATTTTCGAGTTTATAGACAGAAAAAACAAATACATATAGCCCTATACCATCACTCTGCTTACAATTAAAAAATTGATAAAATGTAAAATCGATTTTAATTTTTATTTGTTTTCCTATTATTATTAATTTATCATTGTATTTTAAAATTCTTAAACATACATAATAGGCATAGTGTTTTTGTAAACAACGATGAATAAATTATATTTTAATTCTAATCGAAGTGTAGTATTAATATTCAAAACGGTATTTATATTGTAGTTATATTATATGGTTGTATTTATGTTTATTAAATATTATATGTATTTATCTATATACGTGTTTATATAGATAGGTACCTATATTAAACTGTATAGTTTTCGCAGATTGCAATGGTAGTGCAAGGTCAAGTGCACCAGGTTAGAAATAATTACAACGATCTGAAATAATATTATTATACATTAATATGAAACTACCCGACGAATAAAATCTATTTAACTGCTTTTTCCACGACCATAATGCAGAAATATACTAATCATCACTCATCATACTGCACATATTATTTTACTTTAGGTTCCTAGGAAATTAAACACAAGTCGTGTTATTTTTTTTTTTTTCATACACATACCGGAGTATAATTTATTATTATTTAACTCGAATGAAGTCATCAAATTATATCTATAAATATTTATTATTATTTAAAAATAATAATAATGTTATGTATTTGATTATATAAATTTAGCTATAGTAAATTACTGTTAGTGATATTTTAACAATATTATTATTTGAATTACACCTCTGCTGTGTACCTATACTTCCTACTATACCAATACGCAAACGTGTGATCAAAGCCAATTCCCAATTAATATTTCAAACCGTTTTACAAATTATTATGTTATCATTCGAATCAAACTGCTATAAATTGATTTATAAATTGTAAATCTCTATACGAGATCATAATATGATAATATGATGATATTATTAGGTATCATATTATCTAATATTAGAAAACTATAATACTATACAAAATTATTATAGTTGTCCTCTAAACAGCTTAAAAGAGCTTCGCTATCTTGAATATTATTAGGGGCACATAATAATTATGAAAATATTAAGTTTGTTCGGCTTGTACTCTCGCCATCATTGCTGCCCGCCGTGCGTCGTTTATAACTTCAGGACATTTTTTCTTCTGTATCATTTTGCAATCTTTGAAAAATCCCTCGTGTCTCGGAAGACCGTGAGTTCCATCGTTAAAAGTTATTAAACCTAAAATATTTAAAAAATTCAATAATGTGTAATATTTGTAATAATTTGTAATTTGTAATAATTGTTGTATTACAGATAAATGTACAGTAAACAAAAAAATCGTGTTAATTTAAATTATATTAAAAAAGTTTAAAATTAATGCGGGAACTATTATTTAGTTGATTTCTTGCCATTTTTTTTTTCTTTTAGCTTTTAGCTTCGTTTTTTTAAAAAGAACATTGAGCAATTTAAAAAATGACTGCTCTTTATATATATGTCGTCTGTGTTCAGCATATACATATCTTTAAAGTTGCAAGATGAAATCATTTTGAGTGTTTAAACATCTAAACATTTATTTCAAGATCGGGCTTTAATAAAATATACAATGTAAATCGAGTGAAATGCCATAGGTATTCAGGTATTTCTGCAGTCGTTAGCAGATAAAAATAACAGTTATATTTTTCCAATTCCTCAGATTATTACGATCACGAAAAAACATATTAAAACATATCAACATATCAACATTTTAATTCTGACTGGGTAGTTTTTCGAACGTACAATAATGAACGCATCTACCTACGTAGACTTAAAAAAAAAATTAACTTTTTGTGTTCCACCACCTATTTTATTAATGTACCTACCTAATTATTACCTACCTAATCCCCAAATACGACCACCTCTGAATTGTCCTTCGTATTTCATGCCATCGGCCCTCCAAAACATGCCATGACCGTGAAACCATCCTTGCATGAATTCTCCTTCGTATCTAAGTACATTAAATTTAGATAAAAAGTCAATATTATTCAACTCTACTGATAATTTACATCTTAATTGTGTATAGGTAATAACTATACAGCTAATATAGTATATAGGTATCTAATTACACTATATAATGTATTGTTATTGTTACTGAAATTGACACGAGTGTTGTACACTTGGTGAAATTGATCGTTTCGTATAAAAAAAAAAAACCAATTTTAAGTCAATAGGTGCCTTTTTTCACAAATTGATAAGAACATTTGACACTGTATAGTTTGTTTTCGTAATTTGGCTATCTTATCTATAAATAACATATGTATAGGTATATACCATCGTATAATTATGTTATTTGATTATTTTTTATTCAAATATCATGCAATTTATGTAATCACATAATCATTGATAGTAATATCAACGGTTATATTCTAAAATTCTGGTCGTTTATCGGTTTGCTTAGTTTTAAAATTATTATTTTAATATTTCTAAAGCTCAGATAAACTGATATGGACAACATTCGTAAAATTGACGATTACATGCCCACAAGTAATTGCTAGATATCTTGATACCTACCTTGTACCGTCCGAATACTGCAGAACTCCGAGACCAGTGCAGAGTCCGTTGTTGAATCCTCCTTCGTAGCGGGTGTCGTCTTTCAATTGAACGTGACCCAAACCGTGTTTTTGACCACGATCGTTCCAGTCTCCAATATACTTTGTGCCGTCGTCGTATACGTAAGCTCCAAATTTAGCAACCCTTGCTGTAATCGTACAAAAAATATAATTATATAATCGGATTTCAATATAATAACCAGTATACAACATTAGGGGGGGTACCATTAATATCATCTGGGGTTCTAAATGGTGAAAGAAGTAAGTTATTATTTTATGATAGGTGTGTGTATTTGCGTTTCGTTTGTATCTACACTAAAAAAGCAATGGTTTATCGAGTTCCTAAAAAGATTAAGAAGACGATTTTAAAAAATTATTGAAAAAAAACATACCTATCTAATCAAACATTTAATCAGAAAACTGTTCGTATTTAATGTGATAATTGTTGATCTTTTTTAATTTAAAACAAATAATTACAATGCAAACTATTATAACCATCTTGCATGCACATTGCACATGCACATCCCACTACAATCGCTGTAGTTGTTTCCCATTTGTTACGAAATGTAAAAATATTATCCACTTTTTCTAACAAACATATTTGATTGTATAATTTTTTTTGTAAAATTAATTAGTTTGTATACACCCGGTTTATACATAGTTGTTTTTTTTTTTTTATTATTATTATTATTAGTATTATTATTTAATACGATGTTTTGTAAGTATACATATAATATATACTATACCTATATACCTATATATTAAGTGTATACCGAACAAATAATTTAAAAATCCATAAAGTAAATAAAATATAGATAAAATTATACAAATAAATTTTATTAATAAATACTCAAATAGTTTGTGTTTATAAACGTTTATTATAATGAAATAAATCTTACCTGTCTGCATTATTGTACATCTGCATAAACATTAAAGTTAATATACGTATAGATATATACGAATATCGCGTACCATCGACTGTAAAGTTACAAAATAAATTAATGTTTGATTCTTATGGGGTTTCATTATGGTTACACCTAGATATTGATTGTGTTTAATTAAATTAAGTTTTTCGCTAAGGAAGGGTGGCGTTTTATGGAGTTATACAAGTAAGTATCTATATTTGTGTGTGTGTGTGTGTGTGTGTGTGTATTTTCAACCTAAAACCGCTTTCTCGTGTATAATCAATGTAGATTCATTTTTACAACTTTATTTTACTCAAATTTGTTGAACAGGTACATATCAAATTTAAGTTCAATTATTACTGTTTTAGGAATAACAAAAAAATTAAAAATTATAACCCCACAGCATTTTGAATTATTTAAATGTGTATTACGGCCAATATAATTACTCATGACATGTTTGATATAGGTATTAATATTTAAAACCGCATTTATTACAACAACCTGCAATTATAATATAGGTAACGGATATGATATTATAACCAAACCTACGTTTAGGATGACGACTGATAGTATATTATAACTTTGGTAAAAATAGCTCACGCTAGGCGGGGTTAAATTTTGAATCATTGCCTATACGAGTATGGCGTTTTTGTATAGGTTTGGTCGATGAGTTATCGAAATTTTCAACAAATTATTCTCCACCAGAATATTTTACAATATATATAGGTCGTTATATATGTCCGGTTTAGTATTTTAAAATAAAATATACCAATCAACTTAATATTATGTTAATGTCTATTGGAAAACCAATCATTTTAGTGTTTTTAATTCAACACACATAATATTATACACAGTGTATATTATACGATGTACAATTTGTTTTAGTTTGTCTCTTCAGTCGATGATATTACAACAGGGGAAAGTTGTCTTAATATAATAATAAATAATTACTAATTATCTCAGTTATTATATTATAAGTGTATCAGAAAAGTAATTATCTATTTAAACTAGGCGGCATATTATTCTATATTATAATGCATCTTGTGTGCATTCAATATTAATAACTATTGTTATTAGACCATCATCATCACTCATCGACAAATTTAAATTTAATTATTTTTGATATATATACGGTTTTTTTTCCGGGTATAAACAAAAAATAAAAATATAATAATATCTATACACGCATTATTTCGATGGCAAGATATACGCGTAAAAAATATCAATTTATACTACATATGTATAGGTACACATAACGCGGATCGATGATATAAATTTTACGGTACAGTGATGGTATACATAGTTATTGTATTTAACTTATAATTTCGTATTATTGGACGATTTACTATACAACAATGTGTTTTAATAAGAACGTATACCAGCTGTATAATATTAGACATATTATAAATCATGTTATTATTATCTGTGCGTGCATTCGACAAATTTAAAACCGCGTAAAGTGTAAAGTACCTATACTTATTATTTGTAATCCATATCGTGTACAGGTATAATATAATATGAAAAAAAAAAAATGTTTAGTCGAGATATTTAGAATCGTACAAGGTTTATTTACATACGTACATCTATTATACGTATACCTACAGTCTACCGAGGATTTAAGTAAAGCAAATGTAGGTATATAATATAAAATATTAGTGTTATAACAATATACAGATTTATTATTTAAGTGTATCCCCACCTTTAACATGCAATGTTAAATACAATGTATTCTATATAAACGCCCTTGGTCGATATGCCAAAAGTTACTGTACCTACCTATCAAAAAATTTTCCTCCGACACCATCGCAAGGTTAATTCGCACATAGTTATTTCTATTAATTATACATGAAAAACGTATAATGTTCTAATGATTGGTGATTACTAGCGTAGATACATAAAATATTACATATTAAAATTACACTGCTATACATACGTTCTAAAAAGTGAATACCTACCTAGTCTATTTATTTATATTCGTGTAAAACTATATAATAAAGATTAGCATAATGTATAAGTGACATAGATTTAATAAATTTGTATTCGAATCGATAAAACAGTTGGTACCAACTTATTAATATTTTACAATTATACGGGGTTTTTCGAATTTCGCTAACGGAAATTAAAATATCCAACACAGACATTTATTTACCCCGAAACATCGTCTGTAAAAGAAATGTTTAAATAGGTTGCGCTTTGGAAATCAAATCACCCCCAAACATCAGGATAAAAAAAAAAAAAAAGCAATGAATCATTTTAGAATATATTATGATTCCGAAAAACGTTCACAATTATAGGTCATTTGTTGAAGAACTAAATATTCCATGGAGAAATGTAGTATAGCATACAATTTAAAAGACCTTATAATAATATAATGATTTACTAAAATGCACTGAAATATCAAACGAATGTAATGGTAATAAACACTTTATGTACTATAAATTGTGTACCATATACTTAAAAATTTACATAGGCATTTAACGTAGGTAATTTTCTAGGATCTATATATAATATTCAATAGAAAATCAATAACAACCGTTAAGACTATAGGTAAATATATACGTTTATTGTTATAAAATAATTATTATTACAAAAAAATTAATTTCATCGTATCCAGTAAATATCCATGTTTTTCTAAAATGAACGTAATTTTAAACTGAAATGTTCACTGAAAAAGGTTTGATATTTTTTTCTTTCATTACTACTAATAATAATATATAGATAATGACGATCACAGTAATACTAATAATGATACACTAATACAAAACTTAAACTATAATCTAATGATATTGTAGTGAAATCAATATTTAACCAAAATGTAAAACACCAAATACGCTTATTGAAATTTCGAAGTTCTAGATTTAATGATTATTCGAAAAACATATTTTTGGTATTTTTGTTCTCGTATTTTGTACAAACGTACCAATAGATGTTGGGTTACCCAGTTGTCGTGTTGACGTTACAAATTCATTTAAAACTATTTTTTTGCGAATCTCGTGGGTTAAATTTGTGAGTAACTTGGAAAAGTGAGTTGTGTTTTTTGAGGAAAGTGACTGCCGTCTTATAAAAGTGACTTGTTTTAGTATAGATCGATATACGATTATTAATAATCCTTATTGGGTGTATTAGGAGCTCTTCTTAACAGTGTAAGTATTTTGATTTATTTGCAGTACCTACCTGACTTCAATTTATTTTCATTTTTATTTTGCTATGTAGTAAAATAATATAATTGCAATAATAAAAAACTTTGTTTTAACTTGTAGGTACCTATAGTCTGGGGGTACTTGGTGAGTTACCTATCGTGGTGAATAAATTATATTTTTTTTTTTTATTTTTTTTGTATAAATCTTTATTAAAGCACTATCTAGCGGTTTGTTTTTATTTAAAGCGTATTTCGCGGATCATCCGTTAGATAACGTCACGTATATTTACAGAGTATATAATCAAATTAGTATTTTCATCAAATGGTACATTTAATTATAATAATTAATTTATATTAATATTTTGACTTTTGAGTTTTGTTTAATAATTTTCTGGTTTTTATTTTTAAAAATCTTCGCATTTATTCTGTAATAAATAATAATAAAAAATACCATAATATAGGCATAAAATAAATATACCTACTCTAGTGCATTAACATTTGAGAAGAACTTTTTTTTTCATTTATAACCGACAGGATCTGTATTAACATTACTACTCCACTACTGCAATCGTTTATTCGAACCATGCAAATTTAAAATTAAGTGAAGTAATTAAATCAAAGATATACAGTTTACAAATTCAACCGTTCTACAACGGTTTGAGAGCACTGACTAACATTGTAATCGGATAAACTTTTGGGAAAATGCTAAAATTCGTCATTAAGTTTACTTGAAAATTATGTCTCTACTTGTTTAAACTTGAACTCTTAAGCCCTTTAAAATTTGAATATTTAGAATTTTGAAATATGAAGTGGGTAAAAAAATATAAGCAAGTCGATTTTAAATAAATTTCACGACCAATTCAAATATGTTTTCAGAAATGTTCCCCGATAACTTGAATAGTCGGTACAATTGTTGATACTTTAAGACGAAAAAAACCCGGCAAAACGGCCGTACCCCTTCCTCCTTAATGGGTAGTAGATTAATGGAAAAATCAAATTTTAATCAAATTGGAGAAAATTTTGAAAAACCGACATCGACCCAATTAAATAAAAATATTGGTTTTTTTCGACACGGATTTCAAATTTCCATTGTCGGGTTCAGAGCCATGTACAGGCGTACAGCGAAGGAATATTCTATACGATTCATTCGTGATTATTTATTTAGGTAGGTCCCGTTACATCGTATCCCATTGAAAATTCCCGGACACGCCACCGGTTTCGTGCGTTTAAACTACACATATTTTATCGTTTATCGTGTAAAAAAAAAAAAAAACAAACAATACCATCATATACATATTATATGTATTATGCGATTTAGTATTGATATAATAATATAGTGCGCATAAAGGTGTACGTAATACGCGTTAATTAACGGATTGTGTACAGTATATACACCGCGTTTGATTTTTAGCACACCGCGGAAACCACTAAAACAACGGTCAAACGATAAACCAAATTTTCTCCAATTTCGTACAACTTCATAACAAATTGTTGATCGATTTTTCCCATTTACAATGACCGACACCTTATTATAATATGTGATAATACTTCCGCGTGATACCCGATATATACGGGCCCGATTCGAGCGTTGTCTAAAGCGTATATTATTGCAAACCGATTGTGCTCCAACCCCATTTGAATGAAAACAAATGAAATGATATGGCGAGCCGGCAAAGCTGTTGCATTGAATGGCCGGTACTTGCCCATACACAATAAAATGCTAATAGTCGGTATCCGCGCGGGGTTGTTTAAACCGTTCAGCGGCGTCCAGGTGCAGCTGTCGGGCTAAAGTTGTTCGTCCGTGAAAACTTTTACACCCAGGAAAAATATTATACAATATATATTTGCCGACGTTTCTTCAGAAATCCACGTGAAATAGGTAGTACTGTATATTATAGAAGGCGATTGCAATTAATTTTATGGAATTTCGTATACTATTCTATTATAGTCTAAAAGGCTGTCCGTGAAACGTAATAAATATTGTGTGTGAATACCGTGATCAAACCCCTAACGAGTGCAAGCTCCACATGATTGTTGGTATTGTTATACGAAAATGAAAGTTGGTTTGTTTATTTCTGGGTTATAGCTCCCGACAACGAGGATTAAACAAAACGGTTGATGATTCACAGGTTTGTCACGAAAACAGTTACCTAGTAAAAGATTCAAAAAAACCTCTATTCGATGACGCGTGTAGCGAAGAATAGCTGTTATAATAGCTGTTTTACCAAAACGTCTTTTTTCGGCTATTAAAAACGCTCAAATTTTATCGTGCAATAAGTTAAAAGATAAAATTTCAACCTAAATTCCCAAGTGAAATATAAAATAAAAACCCCACAACAAATATCGGTTCAATAGTTTTATTATTGTGGATTTCATATGGTTTTCGTGTGTCGTTCAGTTAACTACAGTTCTATTTAGTGAACAACAAACTAACGAATAGCTCGTTCGCGCATATAAAATATGAACGACACTTGCCTTGCCTATAATATCGAGAAAATAAAATCACATTATTTGCGGTACAAGCGGTATAGCGAGAACATTATATTCTTATTAGTGACTCGTATACGTACACATTATGATATTTAACTTTCAAAAATTGCTATTATACTATACATAGCACATACACGAGAATCGAAATGAACACACGTACACGTACTGTATACGAGTTAGAGGGGCGAAACTTTCCCACGGCGTATTTAATAATATTTTAAATGCCTTTGTCAGCCCCGCCTATATATGTATAAAATTCAATTGAACAACGACGTGTATTACACTCATACACCTACACTATGATGTTTCTATACGTTCAGCGTATAAAATATGTTTTGTTTTCTCTTTAATAAAATAAAAATAAATACAGATAAAACTCGTAAAATTTCGTATCCGAAAAAAAAAAACAACTGTTTTTATACTTTGATTGGAGCAAGATCTTATTGGTAGAAAAATTGTTTACATACACAAACAGAAAAACGGACATACTTCGCACGATGAGGCCACTATTGTAGGTGAGTATTTGGGAAGGTGGGATAAATATAGGGGAATTTCATGTATTTTCGTACCCAACGATTTATCATTGCTAACGAAAAATAATTTGAAACAGAGTTCGGCTATGCATGTTTTGCACACACCCTTTTAAAAGAGCGTATTTACAGTTTTAAACAAAATTTGATGTTAAAATTATTATAAAAAAAGAAAAAAAAATACTACATTAAACTTAACTTTTTCTTGTTAGCCACTAAGTACCACTTTTAATGAACCTAGTGAAAACTTCAGTTCTTTACGTTCGTATCTAACCGATTTACAACAAAATATCAAAATAACGAACGAAAATTGTAATGATGTATTTCCTACTTTTAACTGATAATAAGTACAAATGCATATATCAATCAATATTCGAATTATTTTAAAAAATGGTACAAAACCCAAATATACATATGAATAGATTTGGATTCTTATTTGTGGTTATGCACACTTTCATTTTTTATGATTGTTTTTATGTCCCGATTAAGTATTAACATAGATTTTTACAGTACACTTTTTATTGATACATTGCCATTTATGAAAAGCCGGGCAACTTTACACGTGGGTGGGTCACTGTTATAGGTAAGAAGTTGAGAAGGTAATAGAGGAGAAATTTAATGTATATCTTTAAGCAACGATAAACCATTACTAACGAAAAACGATTCTGAACGAAGTTCAGTTAATAGTGATGCTTTTTCAACAATATATATATCATATTATGGTAAAATAATTAAATAGGCATTATAAATTTTCTTCCTACTTTTTTCGTGGTTTTGCCATGTTTTTCCCGGCTTTTCCCGTTTATTGAGAAAATTCCCGAGAAAATCAAAAATTAACCTCATTATAGAACCTCCTCAGTCCCATTTCCTTTCAGAAAAGATGTTACACTTATAAATCGGAACAAGATTTTTGATAAAAAAATTATCCACAGAAATAAAAAAAATAAACATCTTTGTAAAATATAATAGCTTCTTCGATTCACTCAGAATTTAAAATCTAAAAATTTTACACGTACGCTTCATTATAAAATTTAAATGTTTGTATCAAAATTAATTGAATTCATTCATTCACTAACGCGATAAACGCCGTCTTGCATATTATTATACGATGCCATGAAACTCATTTCTTATCAAGAAAGTCCCCTGACTCCGATCTTATAATTCCACATCCGTTTATTTGTTTAGAACTTATTTTAATCTAATGTCAGCAATACTGCACATACGTCGAAATGGTCTTCACGAGACGTTAGGCGAGGTGAGGTAGCCTCAAATGTACCCATGAGCGAATCTTTTTTTTTAAGTTTGGTATAAGTCACTTTAGACGTGTGCATATTCAAAAGCATGCATCATTTATTTTTTTGCCATTATAGTATGCATTCATAAGGTTCCATATAACTGATTCGGTTTGATATAGCTCCAAAATTGTTAACGCCAATTTGTTTGTCCAATCACATATGATTATTGACCGATAATTATAAATCACTTTAAAGCGTACAAATAAAATGCATGCAGTACGCACATGGAAAAACGACTAATGTTATCTGAACTCTAGAGTCTAGAGTTCACGAGTGTGTACTACAAAAAAAAAACAGGTGCATGATATATTATAATTTTGAGAGTTTTTTCGTTAAGGAGGAAGCAACCAGACAACTGTAACGGATAGATTAGTTTGCCTCTACCATTGGTTAGATCTCAGTTAATTTTTTCAAAAGTGAGAAAATGAGACACTAGTTCTGTTTTTCGTCAAATTTGAGTGACAGAGGTGTCTAATTGTGAACAATTGAATTTTTATCCGTTTTCGTTCGAATATTTTAGTAAATGCGTCTTAAATTTTTAATGGAGTCTTCTTATCTTTTACATATTCTAGAAGACTAAATTTTTATTTTTATAAGTATTGACTTACTTTTTCTCAATGCCTTTAGTTTCTTAACTTCATCAGCAATATGCGGTGCTTTTTCTTCGGTGTGTACGGTCCGTAACAAATTCTGTTCTTCAAGAAAGGTTTCCATTCAGTATTTTCAGTTACTAAAGTTTTCTCCATTGAAGAGAGGAACTTTATACTTTTTTTCTTCCGTGTTACAAATATAATCCGTGCACGCGGTGCTTGGTGAATAATAAAGAATAATAATGTTGCAGAAATTTGTTGTGAAAATTTTATATTATAAGACTAGAAACGTGAAAAAAAAATAAGGGGTACTCATACTATTGGGTATGTTAAGAATATATTTTTTGCGACGGGCCAAGTGACTACACCTTGCGAAGTCCAAACGCGCACCACGCACGTACATCATCCCAGCCCCACCCATTTGGAATTTTGAAAAAATGTCTGCGTAGATATTTAGTATGTAATTTGTATGAATTTGTATGACCTTTATATTTTTATGTTTTTATGTTATCGCAAAAAAACTATGGGTGGGGCCAGGGTAATGCGATTTCAGCCCCACCGTGGTTAATTGTTAAGTATAATTGAGTTTGACTATGCCATATTTTAGAACTCAATTCGTATGAATTTGTAAAAGTCTCGTTCTGCGGCAATAACGTTTAAAATATGTTAAGCGGAGCAGCACTGATCAGAGCCTGAGTGGCAACCACTCGTCCCCTCTTGTTCCGGTGGTGCAGCTGGTGGTGAAACTAGCACACATGCTACCATGCAATTTATGCTTAACTTAACCTTATTTACTTAATGCCTTATCCTCAAGCCTACCTACCTAATTGTTGAGAAAGGATGATTTTATGACAATATAATTTTTTTAAAATATTATATAATAAGTTCTTTATCTTCTATCTATAAAATATTAGCCCATATTAATAAAAAGTGAAAACAAAAATTGATCAGAAGTTATTTATTACTTAATATGTTCGAATATTAACTTCCTCCGATTATCCATGAGTACGTTTTTATGTATTGAATTAATTATATAGTGTGCAAAATCATTTAAAAATAACAATACTTTATTGTGACGAATGTCAGTAGTCCATAACATTGTTAGTGCCCGATGGAAAAGTTGTGCAATTGTCCTATGGTTTGCTTTTTTTCTAAAACCTTGGAATAAAGTAAACTTATTTAACTTAGTCGTTCTATTTCTAATGTACTGACCATTACATTCGTTCCATAGCGCCCCTCAAAATCAGTGGTTTCGTTAATTTAAATCCTGATATTATGATCCCCAGTTAAACTTATTCTTACGTTGATACTATTTTAAGTATCATTAAATATCATGGAATAAGACTCGATCAAATTGTAAAAACGGTTGAACAAATTCGTACGAATTGAGTACTAAAATATGGTGTAGTCAAACTCAATTATACTTAACTTTTAACCATGGGTGGGGCTGAAATTGCATCGTCCTGGCCTCACCCATAGTTTTGATACATAGAAAAGTGTAGTCATTTTAACACACCAACGTGTTAATGTTATACACATTTGCTGGTTGTTTATTGCTCAGAGCTAAATTGTAATTGATTTAACTACAATATATTGTTAAAACATTGAATTTATGGTAAATGCTTGATTTGTACGTTCGCTGTAATAAGGCGTAGATACAGCAACAGTATTTAAAATAACTACGGTTTGGTATTAAAACTACTAAATGGAATGTTGAAAAAAAAATCTTAGTAATAAAAGAGGTATTCCCCCGCAAAGTTCCTAATCATTTCCGGTGGGGATCGTACTCGCTACCTACGGATTTCTACCCAACGCCTAATCCCTATCGATTACTACCTACTTTGTTACTAAACAATTATTTAAATGGATATTTAACTGTTGGATAATATTGATTTTACCATACCTAATATATAAATAACAATATTTGTTTGATTGTCTGTTTGTTCGTATGTGCCACCATACTTTATAATAAAATAATAAATTTACTTTTTTATAACTGTATACATTTATTTACAATATAAATAAGTATTGCTTAATTTCACAGTTTTACACAACACGTATTTTCATATATTTGAATACAAATCATTACTTTATATTAATATTATTTTTAACTTATTATTACTATGTTTATTTAATAATTAAATAAGATGTTTGTGCTTCCATTTGATTTACTAATTTCACAAAATCCGGGGTGTTTGATGACAAAGCTAATTTCAAGCTATCTTCAGAATGCATAGGTACCTATCGGCTATCAGTCAAACGTAATCGGTACTTACTTACATTTGGTTTGAAGTAAATACTAAAAGGCCGATTCACATATATATTTCGATCCAAAACAGGAATATACAAACAGGAGTATACCAGCGGTTATACAAACATATACTGTCGATTAGCGATAACTCGAAGTTGAAGGGGGATAAAAATTCACTTCGAGATATGTATTATTCCAGATAATTAATCAAAACTTCGAGTTATGTAATGAAATATAATTTTAAAATTTTACGATAAAAAACGTTATGATAAATACGCGTTCATACAAAAACTAAAATAAATACAATGGTATTATAAGTATGTATATATGTATCATTTATTAAATACAGTAGAAAAAATCGGTGTAAAGAGGTACTTTGGGGAGGTCATTTTTCGATTTTCTCAAGAGTTTTCTTTTTGTTTCACACTTTTTTGACAAGTGATAATTTTATTGGGATATGAAATTCAGTGGATCAGGTATTGCATTATTTTTCTTTTCATAAAATAGTGAAGTTGACTGCATCGTTTGTAACAACGTTGTCTCCAAAAAATCCGCGAAAGAATGATAAAGAAACTACAGTAAATAATAGAGTAAATTTAATTATTACTAAATAGTGAAATCAAAGCCGTTGAAAAATATTATACTTACGTCTTCTTGAAACAAATCCATTGCGTGGTGTAAGCAAGTTGCAGTGTGTGTTAGTGTAAAATATAAGATGCACATATTTCGGAGAGCAGAAATTAATAGATGACATAGATGAATAGATATCAAAACAAATGAAATTACAAAATTTTTCGAACAACGTAAATATCGATAACTGATCATAAACATTATACTTGGAAAAAAAATTTCCTGTGGTCAGTGGCGCCGAACTAATTTTTTGTATGTGTGGTAATAAGCATTAATTTATACCTACCTCTACACAATATTAAACTTAATACACTGACACTAACTACCAATTTTTTAACTACAAAATATTATTTTCTGAATAATGTTTACATTTTTGCATTATTTAATATTTTAATTTTTAATTAGCATAGGTCGAAATTATTCATATGGTCATTAGAAACCGATACATAGACAGGAATATATTGGTTTTACATTGATGTTTATTTTAGATTCTGTACATAGCTAGGGATCTATTGATTACTATGATATGTATTTTTGTGTTATTATTATTATTTTTTTTTTTTTCTATGGCTGTGAATAACTTTTCTACCAAAAATCTTGCTCTGAAGTATAAAGTGTTGCATCTTTTCTGAAAGGCAAATTTATCTAGTTAGTGCATTAAAATGTTCATTTTTTTATTTTCTTGGGGGTTTTCAAAATAACTGTGAAAAATCTAAAAGAAAATAATAGATAAAACAGCATACATTTACAGCACGCCACGGCGTTAACGATTTCATTATTTTAAGTTTGTATATACGATATTTTATACCAGAAATAATGTTCCAATCGAAAAACTACAAGAAATCATATTTGTTAAATTCTTAATTTGATTGGTAAGTCAGAAAGTCGGTTTTTGATTTTCCATGTAGTTTTTTTTTAATAATTGAGTGAAACCAAAAAAAAAACTTAGAAAGAACGGCAAAATTTACGAAAATAATACTTTTATTATTTTCAATTTTGTTTTTTTGTTGCAATTCAATTAAAATATTCAGAAAATATTGACTCGAAATTTATACAGAGAACTTATATTTACATTTTCTAGAAAAATTAAAATTTTCAAAACATTTGAGCTATTTATGAGCTATTTATAAACATTATATATATATAATATATTATAATTTTGAGAGTTTTTTCGTAATTTTTATTCCTTGTAGGTACTCTTTGGACAAAATTGTTAGACTAAACAGAAATGCTTGAAAAGAGAGTTTTATTACATAAGTTGTACTTAGTTGCCAAAAAAAAAGTTGAATTTGATGTAGTATTTTTTTTTATAAAAATTTTAATATCAAATTTTGACGAAAATCGTAAATATTACCTACAATCATTCAAAATATATACAACCGAACTCTGATCAGAATTTTATTTTGTTAACAATGATAATTTGTTGCGTACAGATATACATGAAATTCCCCTTTTTATCTTACCCTCCCAAATTCTCACCTACAACAGTGACTCACCCATTTTGCAAAGTATGTCCATCTTTTTCAATATACCTAAATATATGTTCATTATTTTTCGTTTAATTAGCATAGCAATATTTTAGACTCTGAATGGAACGAAAAATGTATTAGTTCTACAAAGTTTTTGTTTTTTATTTTTTTTTTTTTATGTGAACTTTTTCTACCAGCAATTTTGCTCCGATTTACAATGATAGCACTTTTTTCTGAAGAAAATCTGACTGAGAAGGTATTTAAGTAGGCCATTTTTCGATTTTCTGAAAAACATGGGAAAATCGGTGCAATATTAAACAAATAATATTAAAGAAAATATATAATGCTTATTTAATTATTTTACCATAATATGACATATATATTGTAGACAAAGTATCACTAGCAACTAAACTCCGCTCAGAATCGTTTTTACGTTAGCAATGGTTTATCGTTGCTCACAAATGTACATTAAATTTCCGACTGTATTCTACCTTCCCAACTTTCCATCTACAACAGTGACTGCACCCGTCCCCATTATCTTACCTTGTTTTTATATTTTAAATTTATACGAAACTACATTATTTTTTTACTACAAAAATATATAATCTCAAATATAGCTAAAAATAATTAAATAATAATAATTTATTATCAAGTATATGTTTTCACTCTGTGTAGCCTGCGTACAACAACGTGAACTAGCTGTAGCCGCTGTTGTAGATTTCGAAATTTATTATGTACTATATTGGTTATTTATTGTATATTCATAAAATAACTGTAGTTATGGTTATAGTCAAATAGTTATCTGCTTTTACTAATATAATCACACAGTACACACTATGACAGTCTAGGAATAGACTGGTTCACATTATTTTTTAATATTATATCTACTTCTCTTTATATTCATTGTAAAATGTACAATATTTTATACTAAAATACCAATGCTAGGTTGTATATCCACCCCTTAAATTAGGTGTGGCAATCGCCAAACCTAATATATAGGTTAGGTGCCACTACCTGTGGTCAAATCTAATATAAGATTTGCAACAACTCTGGAATCTTCACTGCTCATGCTTTTTGGTTCTGCAACTCCATTGCTGTATTGCATTTCGATGGAACAATTAAACAATTAACAAGCACGTGCGAAAAAATATTATACCATATTTCGGTTTCGCAATCGTGTTTGTTTCGAGTCAGATTGTATATTTCGGTAGGCCACGGATACTATGCAACTATAATACAATACGGTTGCTGTTGGTTAGTAACGAAAATAATATTAGCAGTTTTTTTGGTTCTGGCTACGTTCCTCCCTGCCGTTCGATCTGTAATCATTATTCGCAGTGGCGTGCCCGGAAATTTTCAATAGGAGGGAACGTGGCAAAACAAAATTGTAAAATCGCCTTTTCTATGCGCCACTTGACTATGGAAATTGGTAATTTAAAAGCCGGATCCTTAAAAAAAATTGCTAATCAATATATCAAGCTTTTTCTCATATCTTGGCTGAAATATATGCATTTCGATATTAAATTACATATATTTTTTTATATTTTTTTTTTTGCATACGCCACTGATTATTTGTAATGTATAGTAACGAGAACGAAAAAACCCGTAATTTCTGTAAAAACTGGTAAACCGGATCATAAATTATTTTTACTAGAAACTTTATAAGTATATTATAGCTAGCAATCTGGAGGCGCGGGGCGGTAGTCAGACAAATGATAAAACACCCAGTGCAATCACATCGAAATGATAGAAAAAAAAAATAAAGTACAATTGTGTTATTTCAATATATCTTCTTATGATGATATGTCAAGATGTCAAAGGTTTTACGAAATATAATCGTCGGCGACGACGAACCGATCGGTCAGAGAGCTATAACTTCTCCCCCGCCCATCTACCCTCTGCTATGGTCAAATATTATCTATGTATTAAAATATTATTTTATATCGTACTCAAAGACAAAAGATTTTTTATATTCGTATACCTATACGAAATAACGAAATATCATCGACGACGGCGACAACGGACCTATCGGTCCAAGAGCTATAGCCTCTCCCCTGCCCATCTACCCACCGTTTCGACCAAATATTTATCTATACAACAAAATAATAAATATTACATAATCGTCGAGCGATTTCCTATACATAGATTTATGTCAACGACAATATCGTTGTTATATCCGTTGGTATCATTGACCTACTGGTTCAAAAGTCGACAATAACACGAACCTCATTTACCAACACACACACACACACACACTTTGTTAGTATAATTCTTTAGAAATTTATAAACACATATATGATATTAAATAAAATCAAATTTTTAAATTTTGTCCGTCCATATGTGCATACACATGCGCACACATACCCACCGCTCCGACTAACCACATACACACATACGCGCACACACATACACATACATACCTACGATCGCCCCCAGTAATAATATTTTCGTTGATACGAATAGTACCAACCAGTGTATTTTTAAACGAATAATACATGGGCTTCGATAACAATATTTTGTATCGCCGTTTTTAATACTATTTAAATTTAACACGATTTATTTTTATCTTGTATTAACTTTCGATAACTATTATACATATACACTACATGAACCACGTTCAGTGTATATTTTCTATCTCATACATTCATGATCGGTATTTATTTATTTCCGATTTGTGTTATCATAGACAATCATTATACTGATGATGATGATGATGATAATTAATACTCTATGTAAACGTACAATGAACACACTAAACGAATATTGTTAATACGCCGAGTACCTACGTACCTATAATAAATTTAGAACATTTATCATGGAGGTATATATCGGACTGTATGTACTATATAAATATAGGTATATAACTTAAGATCTGGGTGTCAAATCCCCCTTGGCCTTTTTTTTTTTTATTAAAGTATTATGTTCTCGTACATTACCCGACCGAAGATATTGTTAATATAACATTTATATTTTTCATTTATGTACACAGTGTGATCAATCTATCGCAAGACACTCATTATCTTGGAAATTATTAATTTTTTTTCGGAATTTGTTTTATAGAACATTGGGGAAACAAGTAGCTCTATAAATTCATATTTATGTTATTTTTTTTCAGCCAAATTTTTCTAGGGAAGAGCTCCACTACTTACTAGTGTTTTTCAAATAGCAACTTATACTGAAAATTCCATAAATAGATGTAGATAGAATATTAGTTGTAATAAATTTTGGTTTTGAAATTTTTGATTTTCGTCAATTTGTTGACAAGATATTCCACGTTTAAGTTTGAATCGGGTGAAAGTAGTGGAACATCATTGTATGGCGGCACGGCACGCGACGTTTTTATAATGCATCACTAATATAGCACTCTGTATATGTACGGTTATACTTAAATACCTATAGCTAATACCTATAATACCTAACGTATACATCTCTATTTCAAAATAAAAAAATTAACATTAATTTTAAAAAAATGTATTATTTGTGGCCAAGGATTTGATCAATATTTTTGGCGATTACAATCCCCCTCTCTCATTTGATATAAATAATAAACATTAAATACTCAAAAGAGAGGTAAAATACGATCGTCAATAATACCTTTAAGCGACTCTTACCTCATTAAATACATATTGGGTAAAAATCGCAATGTATACTTGTTTGTTTCTTTCCTAACAATACACGAGCGACACGCGACACAAAAACGTGCGCTTAACAATAACGTGTCACCTGGCGATTACTGCCACCACGCACCACTGCCGAGCTTCGTTTGTCGACGGCGGCGGTGAATGTTTGTGGCGACCGCCACGAGACGCGCTGTAGTCAAACGCACGTTTTCGTGACACGTACTGCAGTGTTCGTCGAACAGTCGTCACGAGATGGTCTAACGTTAATTTCTTTAATATTAATAATTATAGTTTCAACATTCTAATTATTAATATATTTTTTTTTTCTGTGTCCTAGTATTTATTTTCTTCTTCTTTTATTAAATATTTTTCGAAAAAAAAAAAAAAATTAAAAATCAAGATAACAGATAGTGTAATAAATTCGAAGATAAATACGCACAGTGACGGTTAGTGCTTATATTCAGTATATTATTATAATTTAACGAAATCAAAGTTTGGTGAAAATTGTTTTTTTTTTAAATTATTTTGGTTTTGTCAAACCTTTACATTTTCAGGGAATTATTAGGTACTTACAAATTGGGAACATTTCTACTTTATGGGACTGATACCAAAACAATTTAAAAATTTTTTTTTTTTTGTCTTATTTTTTACTATTTAAAAAATAGGAGTTTTAACGCTGAAAATGAAGGCGTAATCTGAATTTATTGGAAATTTTATTTATTTTAGAAATTATATATCGATTTGAAGACAAATATATTTTCGGTACACCTAGAGACCCTACAGGATTATTCACTTGTTTGGACTGTTTAAAAAAGAAAAATACTTTATCTTTGTTATGCAAAACTACGTTGGGTTACAGGAAAAAACAAATTATCAAAAAAAAAAAGACAAAAATTAAATTGACTTTTATCGGAGGTTGTCAAACGGAGGGGAGGTGGAAGATATATTCCCCATTATCTCAATTTTCTTAAATATGTATAATAATATATATTATAAAATATCTTTATAGTTGCAAACAAATTATTTGCCTATTAAAACTTCGAATTAGTTAATTTTTAACAATTATACTTATCTTTCTACCCATGAAAAAATAATTTGACCGCCACTGGCTTTTACTGTGTTCAAACCCGATATCACAGATTTCCCACGTGCTAAATTAATTATTATACCACGGAACAAAATATCAAACCTATATATTTTACTTAAATAAAGTCGTAAAATCTACAAACTTCAAATGGCTATAATTTTCAAATTAATGATATGTACTAATTTTCATTTCCAGAGTTATAAAAAATAACTAGATAAAAAAATTACCTAAAATGTAGGGTATCCTGTAATTAACAAATTTGTTAGTTCATATTAAATTATGAAACTGTTGGTTTTTTATTTTATTAATTATTTGAAACGCCCATCAGCCTACTATGTATGCGTCGTAGTGCAAGATAACAGGCCGCAGTCTTTTTGTTCAAAAATCTAAATAATACAATTATATTACACTAGAGTTTAACGGGATACTTATGGGGGCCCGGATTTTTCAAAATTCCCTAAAAACTTATTTTGTTTGCTTTTTCGGTTCACATACAGATCCCCGTGAAAATCTCGGGCCCGGGTTGATTCACCCCGATCCCCTTCCTCTCGTCAGGCCTGTGGCCCATGTGTTGCATGTGTACGTAGCAATGGGTCTTAAATAAATTATACTTATACAATTTTTCTTCGGTCTTTCTGGATAATAATCTAGATAATAACCTAGGATGAAATTATTGTTAATAAATTTACAAAATTCACTTTTAATTCGTTTTGGTTAAAATTGGATACACATTCGCCCAAAATGTACGGTCCATTCCACGAGAGAAAGGTACTGTTTCGCGTGTCGAATAAACAGTGACGCTCGTCGCGCCGTTAAATTCTCCACACATAACCGCCGGGGTTTACGACGACGAGTTACAACGTGCTACGGACTTCTGCATTTTTTTTAAATTTTTTTTTATTAAAATTAAAAAAATGGCTCCCTGACTTATGTTTACTAACTTATCGTTTATTTGTTCTTGGCGTTTACCAACGAGTCATTATGCCATAGCATTAGTTTTAGATTCGGAACGTAACGAGGGATCTATATTAGTTTTACAATGATGTGCAATTTGTTTTTTTTTTGTGTCTACCAAAAATCATGATCCGATTTATAGAGTATGGTACCTTTTCTGAAAGAAAATTTTATCTTGTTAATGTATTAAAGAGGTAATTTCTTGATTTTCTAATAATGGGTTTTCAAAATAACTAGGAAAAACCGGAAATAAAATTATAGGTAAAACGGCAAATACGACGTTGCCAATTTCATTGTTTTTAAATTTTGCAAACTGTTTTCTACCAGAAATACTACTCCAATAGAAAAACGACAAGAAACAATTTTTGTTGCATTTTGGATCTAAATGGTGAGTTAAAAAGCGGGTTTTTTTAATTTTCCTTTTAGTTTTTTTAACAATTGAGCAAAACCGAAAAAAAAACCATAGAAAGAACGGACAAATGTACGAATTTTATTGTTTTCAATTTTATATTTTTGTTGTAATTCTGTTTAAAATATTCGTAGAGACTTGAAATTTTGACAATAAACTTATGATTGTGTTTTCTAGACCTTCCTGATTTCCCACTAACAAGTTACAACAATGACACATTCTTACCCAATATCACTGTATCAGCTCTTTTTTCGTTTTGTTATTTTTAAAACACAAAACCACTCAGGCGTTATTATTTTTTTGTAGCATTCACATTTTCAAATTATATTGTTATTATACCTATTCAAATTAATACACATTTTAATTTAATAATTTTTAATGTTTAACCGAGCTCTATTCAGAATTGTATTTCATTTCAACAATATGTAACGTTATATTCCGAACTTAAACTTATGTGTAATATTTCCAAATTTCTACAAACGAATTTTTTTTATAAGCATTTTTAATTCCATTTTTTATAAAAATCGCGAAATTTCAACTCCGAATGGTTTTTAGTTACCTAGCAATGCATAAAAATATAAATTAAATTACTCATTATATTTTAATATGGGTTTGTTCGAAAATTACGGCCAATTATGATACTAAAATTTAAAAATATTCGATAAATGTTATTAATCGTACCTATCTAATTAAACGGTGCCTAACACAAATTTAAAGATTAAATTATACACTAGATATTATAATAAAATGATTGACTGATTAAAATTGTATTTAAAATCGGGGAGGGGTAATTTAGCAGAACACTTAATTTTATTTCGCAATTGTATCTAGTGAAAATTCCTTAAAATATATCCTCCAGTTGAGCTGAATCTAACAAAAGTCCGAGTAAAGAGAGAACTATACATTATAATAGGTTGTGAAATATTTGCATGTGTAAACAATTTCAATTGAGAAACTTTATTGAATTTTTACAGACCTTACTAGCGATACCCCACGGCCCACGCTATGGGGTGCGCGAAAAATAAAATGACCATCCTTCAGTTTTATTATGTATAGGTATGTTATTGAGACAATACAGAGTTTTGCCTAAATTATTGTATTTTAGTAAATTCACTGCATACACAAGTATTAGGTAACACAATAATTGTATGGCGATCGCGATCGACATAATTTATGACAACTACCCGTAAAATTTGATCAAAATCAATAGACAAGCGGCGGACTTATAAGCCTGTGACTGTAACCTACGGTTGGACGGACATGGTGACATATTTTAACGGTTCCCTTTTTATCCTATAATAAACAATCGAAACTAACCGGAATAAGTATTCTAGCCCTAGTTCGGTTTTAAATTCGTATAGTTTCAGTGGCGGTAAAACGACGGGAGATGGGAAGATGATATGAGATAATATAGGTAGGTATATTATATCATTACCTATTTATGTACACCTAAACAAAAAAAAAAAAAAAATTATAATAATTATTAATGAAATGTTTAAGGATCAGCCTCATCATCTCTCTTGTTTCATGACTAAACCATTTGAACACCACTGAACACTTAAAATCAACTTTCAATTTTAATACCATTGCTAGCCAGAAATAGTAGGTTAGGTACAGCACACAGTATTAGCGCCACAAACAGAAATTTAAATTAACGGTATTATTATTATTATTATTTCAGTTTAAAATGATGCTCATTTCGCGTCAGTACCACAATTATTCGCAACTTATATTTATTATTTATTACGTACCTACCTATACCTACTTACGTAGCAGTAGGTATTTTCGATTTATAATATTTTAGACACGTGTTGTATTTATTTGTGTCACGCCGCTGGTACAAATCCTATTTGTATCGTTGACATATATAATATTATTTGAGGATATAACAATGACGGTCAATGACCCATTTTACTGTTATTTAATAAACCGTATACCTAATACTTTTTTTTTTTAATTTATGTTTAAAGAAACGGTGATTTTTGGTCTATAATTAATAGTAATAATAATACCAACATATTTAAAATTAAAAATTAAAATAAATATCATTAATGTTTTCGTTTGTATGCAAATAATTTAATAAAAATTATACCTAATAATTGTTTTTCATTTTTTTTTCGACAGTATCTAACAAGATACCGTGCTAACCAATAGACAAAAATGAAAAAAGTGATAGCTCATGGAGGAAAAAAGTTTGTATTTTTTATTTTTTCTATCAGCCTCGTATTTAAAAAACACTTTGTATGGTAAAAGCGAGTTGTCATTTACTCAAAGGTTGCGACATAATGATCGAATTATGATCGTTTTCCGATCCACAATATCAACGAATCCGGTTAAACTATGGATATGAATACAAATTACGATAAAATATATCCCTTCGACGTCGTGATAATAACCATAGTCGACGATCGAATGATAACCGGATTACGAAAGAAGTCCCTTTGAATTCTGTGCATCACACTTTCACACGTAAGTACTCGTCGTCTTTGTATTAAACACTTTTATTCAATAATGTATTATAGTTTCTAGATGATATCATTATAGAATGACACCACTTGATAATTATTTTACCGTGTATACTGTGTCTAAAAGTGTACGCCCTATTTTTCCTTATATGTATGGCCACAGCTGTGTGTGTGTACCAGTGAGAAAATGTAAGTGCCACACATCAGCTGGTAACATCTGCCAATAACTATAATATTTTCATATTTTGATTTCAATCCGAATTTTCCTATTTAAATAGGTACATAGGGTAATTTCTAGGCTTACCAGTCTATATGAAATTGATCAAAATTTGTACTAATGTTACTGTATATTAATAATCGCATTACATGTTGTAGTAGTGTGATGGCACAAGAAACTCGTACCGATGATGGCATGTACCTAAAACAAGAGACTAGTGTAATACATAATGTATGCTTTGTTTGTGGAAATTCTGGACACCCTGAACAGTATTGGTTACGTGTAAGACCACCGTCTACTGGTCCATCAGATGGCACACCACATTTTCCATTTTTGGAGATGCACGAAACGCCACAAGGTTATAGACAACCACTAAACGCCAAGCAGGATAGTGCGGTATGTGTACATTTATAACATAGTTACTTGCTCAATTTTAATAGCAAAAAATAAAAATTAGAGATACTGATATAATTTGCTTACAGCTCTAAATATTAGTTTATAATGAAAAATATGCCAAGCTATTATTAAAAATGTTAATTCAATATATATTATTAAGTGTGAAATTCTGATAGTTTTGAAATTAATATTAAATAATAAATAGTTAAATAAGATTAAACCTATTCTTTATTCAATTTAAATAATCAACTGGATTATCATATTTTAGATTTTAGTTTATTTAAGTAGTTATAACATGAACATGAATATAATGATCTCATGTCTGTAAGCCACTCGTTTAAATCAAATAAATTTACTTGTCCAGGAAATCTATGCTTTACAACTTTCAGAATAAAATAACTTGGACAAAGCAAAGTATGATATCCAAAAAACATTATCTCAATAAGATACATATTAGTTAAAAATAGGTAGAAACTAGAAAGTTCATTAACAATGTTTTGCTATGGGTACCTGCATTATAATTTAGTTTTCTATTTTAGATTTTTTATATAGACTAATTTATTCTATTGTTATTTTTTAGAGTGTATATATGCTCTAAAATTGTACCATAGGTGGCTTATAAGAATTATCAGTATTAAACATTAAAGATGTTATATTTCAAATAAAATATAGAGATCACATATTTATAGAGTTTATTTTACACATATTCACTTTGATTAAAATAGAAAATTGAAGGCTACCAAAAATAATAATATATTTAAAAAAATTGGGCCATTTTGTTTATACATTCAACCTATTTTTTATAAATAATTTAAAAATATTGATAGAATAGAAATTATTTATATTGGTCTAATTTTTGAATAAATAATAGGTACTTCTTATACCTAATTATAATTATAATTATTATTATTTTTTTCAATATCATTTAAATCCATATTAGTATAATATTATTGTGTAAAAAGTGTTATTATGCATAATACTAGTTATTGAAAATAAGACACTGTTATTTATAATATATAGGTATATATATATTTTTGTTAGATTAAAACAAATTATGTTATTTGAAAAAAAAATATAGTGAAAACTTAATGTTATTTATAAAAGTATATATTGATTATATTGTATCATTTCCACTTAAATAAACATAGTCAATTAACTTCAAATTAAATTATGCTTTTACATCCATTATGTTTATTGTACTTTTGTTATGTATAGATTGTATAAGTTCTAGATTATAAATAAAAAAATTATGCTTTTAAATATTAATAATATTACTTTGGTAGTATGATTTATGTATTTTAAAATTGAATTTTTTTTTAGGTAACAAGTTGTTATTTATGTTACTCGATACTAATTGGTCAATGGGATCGATATGAAAGAGAAAATGTGCCAACCAGACAACGGATCTACTGGTTAAAACGCTGTGATAATGGCCCATTTACTGGGGCTGATATTTCTACACAAGGAGAATATGCATGTCAACTATTGGGGCTCAGTGTCGACTATACCAATAGGTTTTTATACATATTATATTAAACAATAATAATAGTTGTGATAAAAATTATCAAAAATATTTGTTTTATTAATATAGTCATAAAGATACAATTATGTCTTCTGCAATGTCTCAAATTACCGGAGAAGATAGTCGAGGTGCCAGAATTCCCCTTACATCAATTTCAACATCATCCGATCACATAGCACAACAAAATGGTTCAAATCCAATTAATACGAGTACACCTCATTCTAATCCAGGTAATTTAGTTTAAATAATATTTATTATATGGTTTTTATATTTTAATTTTAATTTAAAGCTTGTTTCCTTTTTGGTTTTAGGAAGTTACAGTAGTAGTAGTGGTACAGATATTTTAGATTTGTCAATGCCTGATAAAAATTCTTCAACTGAAGTATGCTATGTATGTGGCGAAGAATTCAGACGGGGTTCTTTGTCTCATGTGTCAGCGAAGCCACCAGCTGCTATTAATCAAACCGATCAACCATTTTTCCCTAGCCTTATGCTTCATCCTAGGCCACCCCGTTCTAGGCCTATGGATAGTACAGGGCGTGTACAAACATGTTCTGCTTGCCATGCTCATCTTTTAAATCAGTGGCAGGTAAGATACTTCTTCTATGGTTTTGTTTTACGGTTTTTTTTTCTTATTTTCATTGAGTTTAATATTACATTTAAATTTTCTAGTTTTATATACAAACATTTAGTACAATATTTTTATTAGGTTTACACGTCAAAAGGCATTCCACATGGAGAAAGGAATTATATCCTGCGTAAACGATTAATTCCATCTATAGATACTTCTACATTTATTTGTTTCACTTGTTCACTTGAATATCCTTCATCCTCAATGCGGTGAGTAAAATACTATGTCAAATTACATTGAACAGTTTAATTAATTACTTCAATTTGTATTGATTATTAAGTATTTATTGCAAATTAATAATTACTATTACACATTTTTATTTAAAGGACATTATATTGTTATCCAAATAATATTCGTGAACCATATTATCCATCATTAACAAAAATTAAAACTCCACCTGGTGCTCTTCCTATATCTACACAAGGCACTGTACAAGTATGTATCTGACGTATGAAATTTAATATTCTATTTGAATTTACTGACTATAAATAAATGTTTAGGTTTGTGCAGTTTGTTTTAAATCTGTACCTCAAAAACATCAAGTTACTATGTTAATGGATTTGCCAGTTGTTCCATCACCTTCTCCATCACTACAATCAATTAAATCACCAGATATTCGTTTTCGACCTTATGATATATCTAAACCAAATAAATCACAAACGCCAACACCATCTGAAGCACATCGCAGTACTCTTACTGTTAGTTTATATTTTCCATTATTAACTTAAAAATTATAATAATACAATCTTATTGATATAGGTTAGCGCTGATGTATCTGGTAATGGTGGATCTGTTCGTATCTTGAGTGGGAACAACTTTCGATGTTATGTTTGCTATGAAATGCAGCATCGTTCACAACTAGAATGGTTATGTACAAATGCAGAAGGCATGAATTCACATGCTATGCATTTTCCTTGTTTAAAACAGTTATCAAGGTAAAATTAAAATTAATTTATATTAAAATTTGAATTCTATGTGTATAAATAATTTATTTTAAAATGCTTTTCTACTACTAAGCAAGTGTTTAGTTCCAGGACAACATAATTTAAAAAAAAAATAATGATTTTGTTTGTAATGAAATTACTTTTTAAACTCAAAAGTGGTGTAATTTGAGCTTATAAAAAAAAAAAAAATAATAAATAAAAAAAAAAATGCTTAAAAATACTTTGGTAACAATCATAGTAAATATCGACTTAAAAGTTTAATTTTCGCAAAATATTTATATTAAATCATTTAAAATGGTATTGTATTTTTAAACATCATTTCAATAATACTTTACACGGTAGAATGTCTGGAAAGTAACATTTATATCCTTTGGTTTTATGCATAGAAAATTAGCCATACATTATTTTAGTAAGGTTTATGACTACATATTTGTATTGTAGTTCATATAGGATATTTTTCTGTTGAATTTCATAAAAATCAACAAGTAGATAGTGGAGTATCACTTAGTGAATTATTCAGTGACACAGATAGACATGATCAAATTATCGTAGCCATTTTAACTACTGAATCATAAAAAAATTTCTAATATCTCATCTATTCTTTTTATACAAAATTTATCCATTTTTAATATACATAATTTGTATTTTTAAAAATAAAATAATTAAAGAATATATAAATTAAAACTTTGATCCCAGGAAAGAAGGAATTAAGTCAATCTTGTATAGTTTTCAATATAAACAAATTAAATTTTGAAAATACATACACTTATCCAATTTATACTGAAATATAAAAGAAAAAAATGTACCCTTAAACCCTTTTTCTTCCTTAGGACTAAAGAAATAAATAATTGATGGATTTTAATAAATTAATTTTTATGTTATTTTGTATATTTAGATCAGCGGAAAATTATTGTGTTGAATCCCAAGGTAGAATTTTAGCCTGTTCTAATTGTGTTCAAATGCTATCTGTTCAATGGGATTCGATGGAAGCCACCAGGGTCCCTTTAGAACACAGAAGGTAGAATGATCTAACTTTTTATTCATTTTTTCAAACGTGTTTTTAATATTATTTATAACTTGTTTTAGGTATAACGTTCCTAGTTTAAATGTGAACGGTTATAATACGCAACAAATATCTAGTCGAAATGATATTTCGTCAATATATTGTTTCTTGTGCAATTACCATTCAGATCTTACTTATGCAAGAGTTTTATACAGCCGTCCACAAGTAATTTTCTTTTCATATATCCTGTTGCTATAAAATTCTATACAAATAAGCGGCTAGTGTAATATATTAATTTTATTGTATGATATATTTTTAGGGCCGAAATGCACCATATTTCCCATATCTTTTAAAACATGAAACCACATTGGGCGCAGAGCAATTACGCGAAGACGGATCTGCATTAGTGTGTACATTTTGTTACCATGCTTATGTTGCACAGTGGCGAGATTATGAATCAAGTTCTATAGCTATTCCGCAGCACGAAAGGAGTTATAATCATAAAGAATATGTGTGTTATGTTTGCACACAGCGAACTGGACGTCGATTTATTCGATCCCTTGCAGTAAATGTAATTATACATGCAATTTTATTATATAATATTACAACAATAAAATATGCAGAAATAAACTTCACTAATACTGGAGTATTATAATAAGTTGTTTGTAATTTTGGCCAGTTTTGATTTATAAAATTATCTTTAGTAATCAATGCTTTATTTTACATTTTTGATACTTACTTTTTTGTTGCATTTCTAAAAATTTACCTCAAACTATTTTTTTTATATAATGCATTACAATTTTTGTTTGACAAAATAATAATTTTAATTTTAGGACTATCCTTTTCTTCGTTATCATCGTCAAATAGATCAAGCCTTATTATTAGAAAATGGAGAGTTTGCTGTTGTTTGTGTCGAATGTTACGAAACTATTCATATTCAAGCTATTGAGTATGAACGATTTGGTATGCCATTAGACAAACAAAGCCTTCAAAATACTAATACAGTTAAAATGGTTAAACAAGAAGATGGGTATAATCAACGGGTACCACAAAATATGACAGTTGATAAAACACAGGTAATAACACTAACCACGGTTTTTAATTATTTAAACCTATTTTTTGAGTAACTTTAAAAATTATAGCACATAAAACATTGTTGGGAAATTATTTATTTTCAAATTTTTTTTAATGTAATACATAATATTTTGAATGATATAATTCCCTGTCTCTGATATCATCTTGTGATATAAAATATTTAGTTCAGAACCGTTTTATATATACCAGTGGTTCTCAAACTGTGGTACGCGTAGAACGTGTAGGTAGAAAGTAGGAAAATAATAAATAATTTTTTTTATTTGTATTTGAAATGTTTGTATAGTAATTACAATTTACAAAGTACATTATTATCATGGGAAATACTTTAATAATCCACAATCATCGGCACATACGTAGATAATTTCTGATTATTTTGTAGCAGTACTAAATATTTTCTTTTTGGCCGTTAGTTAATTCACGCTAGTCAACTTAAATAATTATGTGTATATATTTAAATATTTACCTTACTTTACATTACATGAATCAATGTTGGTAAGTTGCTAAATAGAGCATTATACAACAAATCTGAAAACTGTTCAGTATTTCTACATTAAAATTGGAAAGCATAACTCCAGAAGTAATTAGAAAATTTGTAAAGGAATATCACCCTGAGTACATTAGTATTGGATTTATGATTATAGATTTAAGCAATTAGCCTTGGCCTCAATGTGTTATTTGCTTTTAAATTCTTACAAACCAAAGTATATTACTGTCTTTATTGAAACAATACCTTTCTACAAAACATTTGACGTTAGAAAACAAACCAACAGATTATTTTGTTTGAAAATAAACTGATGATAACTCAAAGAAAATTTAAAAGTTTAATCTTAATATGTGTAGAATGTCTGTGAAATTATGAAAATTATTTAATATTTTATGATAGATACTTAGATATTTTTATATGAAATCCAACTTTAATAAAGATCTGATAGATGCAATCATATTTTGTTTAAAATGTATACTTCTGTACATTTTCAACAAATGCTGAAATTATTAAAGTTAAGTTAACCAAATTTTCAAGTATTTCCAAAATAAAAAATAAATCTATTTATTTCTAATATTTCTTTATGTACCTAATATTTTGTACAATAAAGAATCTAAATTACTTAGTTAGTCTAAAAAAAACTTTGTTGAAAAAAAATTTACTTGGTTTTTATTAGTTTAATCTATTTTTCAACTTTACAATCTAAATAAATCTTTCCATAGGTGACTATAATCTAAATTTATATAAAATTAGCAATGTTAGATAACTTATTAATTGACAAATAAATTCAATTTTTAGTTGTTTAAATTTCAGTTATTTTTCAAAACTCAATTTGATTCAAAATTGTTCTAAAAAATCTAAACATGTTTGTTAATTATTAAATTGAAATGTATTCATAATGTTATAATTACATATTGTTTATTAGAGTATTTTGTATTTACTAATCCATAATCCAGATGTCATTAACATTTTCAATATTTTCTTTAGGTTAACCAGGCAAATAAAGTGCAACGAAAAAATATAAAACAACAACAAACTGTTGATAGTACAAAGCGTTCTATGTTAAATTCAAATCAATACAACTCCAAAATAGATTCAGGTATGTTTATAGTTATATTATCTTCAATAATTAGTGAAAGAAAATTGGTTTAATCTATCTGTTGGTATAACACATGTATATTATTTTGTATAGGTTGTTTTCTAATGAGAAAAAATAAAATTTCCTAAATCTATTTTCTATACTTATGTAATAAAATATATCGATTATCACAGAATGTTGTCACAATTTAAATGTAAACATTTAAATTCTAAACTACAGAAAACTATTAAGTATGAGTGTACTTCTGATGTAGAATAAAATATTGCTTTATAGATTAGTAATTACTGTGTTATATATATTTCTACTTGTTTCTTCAAGCATGGAAGTATCTTGAAGCATCTTCAAGAATCACTCGTATTATAATATACAAACTTTACTGTTATATTAAATATGCATTAGCTAATCTCATTTTAAATTGTAATATCTATAAGGCTATCTAAACATCATTTGTACACAATTATCTAAATGAATAGATTTTATAAACTTAATTTAATGAATAAACTAAAATTAGGTACATATATATTATTTTACAAGGTGTCCAATAAAGATTCGACAAATGCATTAATTTTTGTACAGTTGAATATTACAAATAAAAAAAAAATTGTATTTAATAATAACTAAAACTTTGAACTATGATTACATTATTTTATATTTTTTAAATCTAAAAATAAAAAAATGTATTTACTAATGATGTATCATAAGTAATTATCTTAAACCACAAAATTCTATTTAAAAATATATTTGTAAAATGGTTACCTTGATTTTATAAAAACAATTTAATTAAATAATTTTAATTTTAAATTTTAAAAAGTATAAAATATAGTAATCATAGCTTTAGTACTTAATTATTTCTAAAAGTTAAAAATAAAATATTGAATATAAAAAAAGTTATTGCTTTTGTTAGATTTTCATAGGATACCCTGTATTATCAACAGACATAAGATTGAGATTTAATGAATATCATTTAGAAATGTACTATACTTTTGCGAATGTTAATAATAATAGTCTAAAAAACCTATTAGCATAAAAAGTTTCATATCACCTTCAAAATATAGTGACTTAGAATGATGCAAACCACTGTAATTGTTATTGGCAAACATAATAATGGCAAAAATATATTTTATACAACTGATAAATAACTTATTGTTAATTAACTAATACAAATCTAATTCTTAGATAAAAACTAAACTAATAAATAAATAACTGATAAAATCTGGTATTTTTCTGTACTCTACTCTGTCACACAAGAATACATGTCATATTCTTATAAAAATTGGTTGTCTTCATTATATCCTTTACTAATTTTAGTAATTGAAATGGGTTGTTAGTTGTTCTATGTTTTTTAGATTCTGAGTGAAGTAAGGAATGTGTTTGCTGGTTTTATTATGATATGTTTTTTGTTTCTATAAGCAACATTTTAAATAGGTAATCAAACAGTTGATGGTACTTAAAATTTGAGATACTACTTTTTCAAAATATCTCAATATGATGACCTTTTTTTAGGTCATCATATTGATAAAATAGTGTAAACAAATTTAACAAAGTGTTTACATCTTAATTTTGAGATTTATTTACAATTATTTTTCAAATTCTATGAACCTTAATTTCAAATGTAATGTTATAATAAAATACTGACTTGTTTTTATTACCCACAATACAGTAAATTATAATATCATTAATATTGTTAATTTTATGCATTTACATTTATAAACACTGTTATTTACAGTATGCAATTTAAAGAAATTAATAAGAGAAAACTTATTCTAATAAATTTAATACGTAGACATATATATGAACTCTATATACATACATTTAATTATAAATTTGATTTATATCATTGGTATATATCTTTATATTGATTTATTCCTTATTAGTTATTTAATTCATCACTTTGTTTGTTATGAACATAAATTATTTGTTATTATTAATAATTTATCATGGTTAATTATCGAGGGTATTTGTATTTTCTACTATTTGATATAAATTAAAATTCATGATGTTTCTATAAAATCCTTAGGTATATACCACTTTTATGCTTGATTTCAGTTTAGTTGGTTTTTTAAAAAAAAAAAAAAAAAATCAATAATACTAAATTTAGTATATTTAATTAAAGACTGACTACATTAAATACAATTTTTTGTCATTTTAGTTTTATACATTTTAAATGTTTAAATATTCTATAAATCTATAATAAAAATTGCATGTTTAGATAGATATATAACTATTCGGTCTTGGTATAAATATTATACTATGTAAATTTCAATTTTCTATCCCCAAAAACTGGTTAATAATAATCGGTTGACCACTGTCCAGTTACAGCCTTTAACCTTCAAAGGTGATCACATTATATTATTTGAATTCAAGTTTATCCAGTTTTATAATATCCCTTTTTTTTTGTATGCGGGACACCCATGGTTTAGAAAATATGTAATGAATATTTTGAAGGGATATAAGGTTACTGAATATTTCAACTGTTTTTTAGGCTTCTACAATATTATTATATAGTATTATACTAACCTAACCTAATCTGACCTGTTTTGTCCATTTGTTCACTGTGACTTCCAGTGTTATCCACGCCATTTTTGGTTTCAAAAAATATATATATTATATTATAGTCTTTATTCCTAGATAAAATATAAATTTGTATAAACTGAGAAATTAATCATTTTGGTTCATAAGATGTATAATATTGTAATTCAAAAGTTTGTCCCTTGCTTAAGATTTATTTCGAAATTCAAAAGTACCTTTTTCCTATACTTTATAAATGCTAAATGCCAATTTTACAATAATAATAATTGTATAACTATTCAATTTCTATGATTAATTTGGTATTGTATTCTAAACATTTTTATTTCAAATTTAATGGCTAATTTTGTTTTATATATTGTTCTTTTATCGGATCATAATATTATCCTTAGACAATGAAAAAGAAAAACTTAAAAAGAGTTGTTCATAATCGAAAAAAAGTTACAATAATACTCGTTATATTTACAAAAATATTACAGACACGGTGCCTATCAATACGTATAGGTATTTTCAAAATAATTCACGTTTATTGGCTTTTGTACTGTGTCCCCCTTTTTCGCTTGGTTTCAGAAACATCTGTGCCTCTGTGCGTTCACTGGGTATTCATCCCCTATGTCAACCCGTATTGTTTTTTTTTTCTCGTGCGTTTGTTCGCTCCACACCGCTATACCTAATACTATTTTCATCGTTGAATGCGTCGATAGTCTGTATGCATCGTCAGTTAACGCATTACTTGCAGCGCGACAACACGTGTGCATGCGTATGCTTGTAGCATCATCGTTTTTATTTTATAAATAATTTTGTAGCATTACGACTTAATGTTTTTCATCCAACTCGTTCAGACCCGTTAAATTTGTAAACGAATTTTTATATAATATACAAAAACAAACAATGCTTTATAATCCCGATACGAGCGGAGACCCTTCGGACCAACAACGTCATAATAATCATCACAATGTCCATAATAATATTAGTATGCCCGTGGCCGGATACAGAGAATCCGAGACCGTGTCTCAATCGCATGGTATCGTGAACGATATGATTTACTACCAAGGTAATTTTTTATATTGTCGTGTTTGTATTTTATTTCGCTACTAATTGTATGTTTAACAATATTGGTTAGTATTTGTATTACCTACCTAGTGATTTAATATTATTGAAAAATAATGGGTACCTACACCTGCGTGTACGAAATTCTCTAAATTAATTGCAATTTTCGTTTCGCACAAACCGCTTGAAAATGCCGTTTGAATCGCGGGTTAAAAAAGTCGATTATTATTATGGTTGTAATGCCTTTCGTCCGTTCCGATAACAATATTATTACGAATCATGGTAATAACGAATATTATGACGTTCTGACGCGTGTTGTGTCAGGAAGTCGGCCTCATTTACACACTCGTACGTAAAGCGGCGAAGGGGGCGGTAAGTAAAACCCAGATGTTGCCGAGCCGAACGTAAACAACCGTATCACCCTCAAAGTGTGTGATAATCGTCCCTTCTTCTATAATTCTATATATATATGTATATAGAATGCAAAGAGGGTGTCTGAATTTAGTACTATTTTATGACTCATGCAGTCATGTGCACCTATATAGATTACTTTTCTATTCTTTTAGTACCCACCGGCTTCCTACCACTCTAGAATGTCTTTGATTTTGTGTAATGTTTTTTTTTTTTTTTTTTTTTTTTTTTTTTTTTTTTTTTTTATTCCTGCGCTGTGGCTAAATTTATTGTAATAGCAAATATTTGACAAAAAATAAAAATAAAAAAATATCCTACATAATAACGTAGTAAATCGGTTAAATAAATATTCAATTGTGATTCTGATTGTTTCTACAAATTACGTATACAAAGACAATGTTGAGCTTTAATTTCGACAAAAACCTAAATTTGTATAATGAACTTTTACATTCTGAACGCAACGAGAAATGTATTCATTTTAAACATTTTTTTGTTGTGCTTTTCTACAAATCTTGCTCCGATCATCATCTTTTTTAAAATAAAATTTTGTTTAATTGCTACAATAGGGACATCATTTGTGATTTTTTTTTGTAGACTTCTTAATAATTCAGAAAAATTACGCAATAACGATTTCTCTAATTTTCAACTAGGTTTACTTTAAATTGTATCCCATGTGAAAAATACAAGATAATCTTCATTAATTTTTGTTGGATTCTTTCAAAAAAAAAATAAACATGACATGTACTTATTTTACTTTATCCTGCACAAGCTGGAAATCTACATTGTTAGAACGATTTACTACTCAGTGTATTGGTGTAATTTGACAAAAAAATATGAAATACATTCAATAAATTGAAACTATGATATTTTACTTGCAAATAACTTTATAATATTGTCAATTAAAATTACTTCAGATTTAAATTGGTATTTTTATAATCTAGTGTTGGTCAATATAATTAGGCCAGAATTTTGTGGAAAATTATTATCGGAGATGATTGGTTATGCGGTTAATAACTTTTGGTCTTTACTAATTTTTCTTTTTTGGTGGGGGGTATTGTTAGATGAGAATCCGTATATTATGTTAATTGAGTGTTTTATTTTAAATTATAAGATTAGCTGTGCTCTGTAAAATAAAATAAATTGTTACAAGAATTTTTATTTCAGGTTTAGTTAAACCTCAACCAACAAGTTCAGGTTCGAAACGTACTTTAATGCCAAACCTTATTGGTCAAGCTCCACCTCCACCATCTCCCGGTGGTCGATCATTTGCTGCTGCACTTAGGAATTTAGCCAAACAAGCAGGGCCTCCTTCTACTCACTCTAATGGTAAGATGTTATATATTAAGTTGAAGAAAAAAATTGATTACATAATTTTATTTTATTTTAAAAACCAGATAAAGAAGTAATTGAATCCCAAGATAGACATCAAGAATCATTAAAAAGTCGAATCACACTTCCAACTTGTAATAAATCACAACCAGATAATGTAAGTTGTATATGTTATAACTATTGAGTAAAAAAATGACTTTATTTTTCACTAAAATTAAATTATCCAATAATAATTTCTCTTTGTTATTATATAATTATCTAATTTGCCACGCATTAGCAGTTGAGTGCATACATTTATTTTTTCATGATCAGAAGAAAATTAAGACATTTTTTTTAACCTTATTTGTTCTTATTACAAGGAATTTAAATCAACTGGTTTAAATACTGAGCCTCGCAGTGGATTTCAACCATATAAGCCTGATGAACAAAGAACTTTAGTGCCTACCTCAGTATCAACTGCTCCTTCTCATTTTGCGGTTGATCCTGCCACATATTCACCATACCATCCCGCTAATCTTTATTCTCCTCATTTTCAACATGCTTTTAGGTAATTTTTATTGTTTATTATAAAATGTCCCTACTATAAATACTTATTAAAATTATCTTTTTATATTATTTTGTATTAGACTCGAAGAACAAATGTATCTTGAAAGATGTGGAGTACCTTTATTTCCTCCCTCTCCATATCATCCTCATAGTGGCCCTCATCCTTCAGCTCTGTATGGACTTCATCATTTACAGTCACCATTAGTCATGTCACCAAATTTAGTAGATAGAATGAAAATAGAAGAAGAAAGGTTACAGAGGGATAGAGATATGCAAGAACGAGAAAGAAGAGATAAGGCAAAACAGCAACAGAGAGTGAAAAATGTACAAACTTCGGCAGCTGACCTTTCAGGTACAAATTAAATTTGTTTAAAAATTTTGTAATATATATGACTGTACACAATAATGGTTTGTTCCAGCTAGGAAGGCGTCATTAATATCCGCAATAAGTCATACAACTAAACCTCAATTTGTACGTCTTTTCGAGGACATCAAATTGCCAAACTCATTGAAAAAAACAAAGCTACAGTTACCAAAATCAAACCATCAATATCAATGCAATCATGGAATAATTACAGTAGTAATAATAACAACAAATCTAAAGCCCCAACAACTGTTAAACTATTTAAAGAAATTTCAACTCCTTGAGGAATCCGAATCCCCACTAACAGTGCTTCTAATAATTTTATGCCACAAATTTAAAATTTAACATACTCTGATTATAACTCTCTCATACAATTCTACACAGTAACAATTTGCAAGCATCAGAACTGGATTTAACAAAATGTATTACTTCATTTATTCACAATGTGCCAAATGTAATACATGTGGATCAACAGGAGGTAAGGCATAATTTTTTACAAGTATTATACATAGAGATGTGGTGAACTTGAAAACATTAAGTTGGATGTATTTTAATCTAATAAACCCATCACCCTCTAAAATAACCTTTTGACTCACTTTTGATGTCGCTTCTTTTAGAAATGTTTCTTAATGTGATTTATATTGTACAATACGCAAAAGCATACTGTACAACTAATACCCATTTTCCATGTCACTGATACTCATTCTATTTACATAGAATTGGTAGCTTATTGAAATGCATTGTATATACTTGAATAAAATAACATTTTTTATAAATAGATACCAGTTTTCATTAAGGTTGAAGGTTCAGAAGAGAAGTAGAGATGAAATATTTACCCCAAGGACCATCTAATAAATTTGTAATTTCTTTAAAGAAATTGACAATATCATTTTTGGATTAACTACAAAAGAAAAGTATGATAATATAATAATTCAATTTTATAAAAATGTATTATGTTCAATTATCAATATGTATTTATTTATGTTATTAAAAGTTTCATAATTAATTTCAAATTCGGGATAAAAAAGTGTGATAGTAGTTTCTTTTATAATATATATTTAAAATATAGCATATTTAGCAAAGTTAATAAAATTAAGCCTAATTGCACGCATTACATCTAACTTATTCTATTTGATTCTTGTTTTGTTTATTGCTAAATTCAATTATAACTTTCTTTCAACAAAATATTGTCTAACCAATTGCCATTTATTTAAAAGTATATAAATTTAATAAAAAATAAAAAACCAAAGTAATTATTATACATGTTTCAGGTCGTGTTATTGAAAACTGATTGTTAAAGATTTGATCCTAAAACTTGGCAGAGAATTGAAGAAAACCTCCCAGAGTTAAAAAATCAAAAGATTAAGTTTATTGTTCTCACCAGATTTAAGTGGCCATCAAACATCTTCAATATTCCCTTAGAAGTTTCAATTGTTGTACAAAGTATTATTTTAAATGCTTAAAACAATAATATTATCAAGTAACCATTTTAATCATACTACAGATTCCATTGAATATTCAATTGCTCAATAAGAACCCTTTGTATTTTACTATGTGTTTGGCATTTGAAGAAAACGAATGACATGCATAACCCCTATTAATTAATTATTGTTTTACCATGTTTTTTTTTTTTTAAATTTAGATCATTTTTAATTTGTAGACACTATGTATTGTATCTATATCAGCGTTTCTTAATCTTTTTTGGCACATAGACCCATTGCATTTATAAGTAAATAAAAAGAGTTATTTTTAATATTTAGGTTTTAATAATATCTAAATGCAAGTAATAATTCTAAAACTGAAAAATCAATTTTATCAGACTCTTCCATGATGGCAATGGGTATATTAAAAATAAAATTCAGTTAGATTTAAAAAAAAATCTTGCTAGAAATTGTTTTTTACTTTGTATAAAAAAATATTATAGCCATCCCAGGTTAAGAACCGCTGAACTATAAAATTATTAACTACTTATTTATGAATTAAAGTAATAATATCATATATTCATTTATACCAAGTATATAATAAAAACCATAAACATACACACACACACACACACACACACATATACATATAATGTATATATAATTTTATATTGTGTTACAATTTTATTAGGTACAATAATATTATATAACATTCGAGTTGCTAAGTACCTTGTAACAATAATTATTATTACTTTTTTTTTTCTGTACATGCATTATAAGGTCTCTGAGTAAGATCCAAGATATTGTTTGTGATATACTAACTTAAGAAAATTGGTTCGCTAGCTATTTAAGGATCTTTCCTTAATGATAAAGAGTTTTGATACTTAAATCGCTAGCGTCTCAATACTCTCTTTTTTCCCCACCCTCCCCTTTTTATTTTATTTTGTATTATTTTTTTTTTTTATTATTTTTATTATAATTATACATATTATGTAATATTTAACACAATATTGGGATCAACCAATTATGTCCTGTGATTTTTAAGTCTGGTATACTAATCCCTTAGTTTATCCCGAATAATACTAAATAATAGTTCAATATTTATAATTTAAATAATTATATTCTTCTAATAAATAGTTCCTACCTACCCAAATTTAAGTTTTTGTAATAATTGCTTAAAGTGTCCTGTTTCAGTATTATATTATTTTTTCTACTATAACTATAAATTCATGAACAAATTTTATTTTCTAAATGAATTTTGTTACCTTATAACTATGTAAATCATGTTGATCATTGATTTTCATATTATGACTGAACGCGAAGGCACATAATAAATAATATAATATACATATGTAATAATATCCGCACTCACTCCTACTAGATTAATATTAATGATTTTAGTTAATATAACATAAATGGTTTATATATTGATCTTTTTTATTGCTTAAAAATTATTTTGTAAATAAATTATTAATTAAAAAAAAATAATTAAATTAACAAACTGTATTTTTTTATTCATTCCATTTTGGATTTTTGTGGTAAATTTGTTGGAAGGAACATGAGACACCAAAATGCTGTCCAAACCGGTAACAATAGCAATACACCAATTGAAAACGCCCAATTACCGTAAACCATATTATCAACAGTTGATAATGCCATCCATTGCCCGGAAGATTCTACTACTTTTGTTAAATAATCTATAATTGATAATTCAGGAAATGTAATGTAAGTGATGTATGCAGTGATCCAAAAAAGCGAGCATATTGGATGCACAAGTATCCATAGAAATTTAACTATAATTCTGTAATAGAAATTAATTATTGTTAGTAAAAATATTTTTGTATTAGAGTTAAATTTTTTATTTACACACCTATTTTGACTAGATTTAGTACAAACTGCTGGTAAAACATACACAAGAGCTGTTAAGTATCCAAGGGAAAAATTATGCATGGCAACGCATAGAAGACCAATTCCAAGTTCTAGTAAACAAATTACATGTAACAAAACCCAATTTGAAACTTTCATTGAATTTAGACATCTAGAAATAAAATATTGTACAATTGTATTATTATATTCATTAATTATTGTAAACCAATATAATATGATTGTTTACTTACTTTTTCAATAATATCGGTAAAAGGCAAACAATAGCTACTGATACACAAGTGTAACCTAGCAATAAGGCACGATGTGTTGGTATATGATTCCAAAAATTTGTAAAATATGCTGGTGCAAAATTGGGTAGCAAAATTAAGCCTATGACATGAGAACCCAAAACAATTCCACTTACAACTCCAACATGCATGTGCTCAGAAATCTATAAAACATTTTTAACAATTATTACTTAAATAAATACTTTTAATATTATATATAATACAGTAGATTGTGTCGAAGAAGAGTCACTCAATTTCTGATGTGAAGAATTTTGAATCCACGCAGAAAAAGCTTTCAAAAATAAAGCACTGACCAGCAATACCAAACATGGCATGTATAAACCTAACAAAATATTTTGTTCATTTAAAGTATACAATACAATACTCTATAAATGTTAATAAAATCATAATATAGTTTTAAATTTAAAGTCAGTTAAATATTAATTTGTAAAATTTTTATTAAATATTGTTTAATTTATTACCAATAGAAACATATCTGTCTGTAGAAGGTAGAAGATAAAAAAAAAACGACTGATGAAATCTTTCGAGCAAATTATTTAAACTACGAAACATCCCTTCAATAACCCTATAAACAAATCACAACCTTTAACACAATTCAAATTTCACTTGTCAACAAATTACTCATACCTTCCAACTTGAAGTACACTGACATAAATACCACGTCCTTTTTTTTCATATCCTTCCAATGTGATTGCTTCAATACCAAATCTATAGAAAAGTCATAAAATAATAATACATTATATACAATAAAAAATGTATTACCTGTGAAAAAGACCATGGTTACCATCAGGAACTCCAGTAGCTTGTGTCATTACCATCGACATCATTGTACTCAAATTAGTATAGTAAGTGTTGACTTTATTACGACCAATCGCCTATTAAATATGTAAAAAAATTTCCATTCTATGAATAAAAAACTTGAAAATATCCAATAGTTTATGATGCAAAAACTACAAAACAACAAATGCATACCCCACCATCGACATTGTTAAATGTATGTCTAACAGATTCTTTGTTGCACAATCGATGAGCTAAATTTACCAAATCTAAATTAGGCAATTGTCCATTTAAACCTGATAATTTAATGTCAATATGATCAATTTTTTCAGAATGAATTTCCAAATTAATAGCAGCTTGAATAGCACCTGCACGGCCACTCAACTTTCCCGAGTTTAACACACCTATGTGAATTTGAAAATCATATTAATATGGCCTTTGTATAATACAGCCCGGATGATAGTTACCTGGTGAACCACAGCATGTACCGTGGTAAGCTTCTAACCAAGCTTGCATCCCGAGTTGTTCGTGTTCGGTTACTAAAAATATAATATCTTTTGCCCAGTACATTTGTTCTGTTGAGAATAATAGTACAGTTTAAAAAAATAGAATAATATAATGTTAAATTTAGTTTATGACAATTTGTTTTTTAAAAAATAATTCTATGGTAATTATTAGAAAATTACGAACGGCGAAAGAACTGAGCAATCTGAAACATGACAGCAAGTCCAGGCAGAGTACTAGGAAAAATACTCGATGGTGATCTATATGGTACACTTAAAACTATAGATTCTATACTGGCACTTCTTGGGGCTCTAAGAATACCATACACGTTACGTCCAGTGTATACCTTTGAAATATACATCAAATAAAAATACATTTTCTGCTAATATATTTTTTTTAACAACACTTGAATTCTAACAACGTCACTGTTTAAAAATAAATTATTAACTGGATTATTTTTTGGCTTACGGTGTTCTTTTTCAAGGGATAATTTAACGTGAAATTATGAGAATAAGTTTCCAGTCGTAAATGTTTAAACTTTGAGATCAAGTAAGGATGAGGTGTTTCAGTTTCATAATGTTGTGCTTCTGCTTTAAGTTCTTTGTAATGGTCTTTAAAAGATGGTCCGCTGTTATCATTCAACTGGCCTTTAACTAACCCAGGAAGAAGAGCGTTTTCAGAAAAGTAAGTTTCTGAAAATGACAAGTGTTTTTTTTTTAACATTGTAAAAAGTTGTACAATAATTGTAAAATGTTTTACTTACGAGAGCTAAAACTATCATGGGCCAACATACAAAATAATATTACAGACGCAATGTACATTAATATACAAAAACGATTATGATGTCGAACAAATATGCTAGTTAAAGCCCCATGTCCAACTGACGGATCGGTCAACAGACCCATTTTGGTGGAATCAATTGTAACTATTTACACAATTACAGTTTACAACACAAATAGGATTCTTAATTAATTACAAATTATTAATACGTAAATTTAACAATATAATCATTGTCAAAGGTAGGTATCATAAATTACTTTTAAAAGTGAGTCAATTCAATTTCTAAAATTATTTATTAATAAAAACATCGAAAAGTGCATTTGTGAATAAAACAAGAAACTAAGAACTTCACTTTTCAAAACTATATTTTGTAAATAAATTGTTACATTCAGTTTTAAATTTTAATTCGGAACTGTGAAGTCGATTAGATAATGATAAAACCAGATAAAAGATAAAACGACTTTAGCCCATTGATAACTGTGGTGTGGTTAAACTCATGGTTAAAGATAAACAGGTTGCGCAACAAAGACAAACCACGGTTAAAGAACCATTGATGAATATTAAACTTATCAATGAAAGAACTCCGAAAATTAACTTTCAGCGCTCCATGCCCATGCGCGAATTGTATTTCATTGTCGCCACGTCATGTGAAGGAAAATTATTATTCATATCTGAGGAATCAAGGGAATCGGTTTTATTTTAGATCTACTTTTTCGGATTTTTATATCCGGAGAGTAGCGAGGGATGGATCTATTGGTTTTACCATGAAGTGTGCTTTTTTTTTCTACCCGTAAACAACTTTTCAAAGAGAAATCTTGCTCGGATGTATAGAGCGTAGTAGTACTTTTTCTGAAAGAATTTTATCCAGTTAATGCGTGAGACAGATCGTTGTTTGATTTTTCCAAGGGGTTTTCAAAATAATTGGGAAAAGCCTAAAGGAAAATTGTAGATTAAACGGCAAATGTTTACAGTGCATTGCGTGCGACGTTATACCGATTTCATTGTTTTTAATTTTTGCAAACTATGTTTCATACCATAAATGTTGCTTCAGTCGAAAAATAAAAATCAATCGATTTGGTTCCTATTAATATAAAACCACCGTCAAAAAAAAAAAAAAACGTTTTTTGATATTCAAAGTAGTAAAACCAAGGTACGAAAGGTACCTACGATTTTTTTAAATTAAGCGGAACGATTTCATTATTTTAAATGTTTACAACTTATTTCTACCAAAAAAATTGCTCCGTTAAAAAACAGCAAGAGATCTTTTTTGTTGAATTTTTCATCTAGTAAAGGGTCAAAAATACTCGTTTTTTCTTTGAAGTTTTTAAACAATTGACCAAAACGGTAAAAGTACGAAAATAATTTTTTTTTTTTAATGAAATTTAGACAAAAATATTCGTAGAGACTTGAAATATATACTCTATGGTCAAAATCGTTACACAAAACAATAATACTTGAACATTTTACTGGAAGTTTATTATAAGTCGTACTTAGTGGTAAAAAAAAAGAAAGAGAAATTGAGTGTAACATAGTATTATTTTTTTTTTTTTTTAATATATATGATATAATATCATGTTTTAAAATCTGATTTTTGATTAATATTGTAAATATTATACACTTTAAAACATGTAAACCGAAAACTTATATGAAAAACTTACAAATTTACTGCAATAGTAGTTTCATTATGTACGATTTTTACAAATTAATTTTTCTACCATAAATCTTACTCCAGATATCAAGAGTTAATTAGATATATGTTTTCTGAAGTAAAATGTTGAGTAGTTGGAGCATTTCATAATAGTTTTGTGATTTTGTTGATATTACGTGAACAATAATAACAGATACCTAATATTTTAAAATAACTTATATTAGCCTTTTCTAGACATAAACTATTTTTCAAAACAAGATTTTTAAGCGACTTATTATATATACTTGAGTTTTTATTTGGTCGTAAAATAGATACAATTGTCATAAAGTTTAGCATAACAGAGTAGCTTAGTTTTTTTTTTTTTTATAAGAATTTTAAGATTAAATTTTGAACAAAACCATAAAAAAAATACTGTACTTCATAACATGTATAACCAACATTTGCTCAGAATCTTTTTTTTGTTAGCAATGGTCTATCATGGTGTACATATATAAATTAAATAACTATGTATTCCAAGTATCCACTCAAAACAGTGATACACCCATTAGCAATATCGGCTCTTTTTTTTTGGCATTACTATTTATATTACGATTTAGTTTCTGATGAAACTTAAAATTATATTATAACATTGTAGACAATTATGTCTTTTGATAGAACAGAACCAATAAATTGTTTTCTTGACAAAACAACTACCAATTAAATTACTTCACATTAATAATATTTTATTAAAAAAAAATTTTCATTGTGTCAATTATTTATTTATAAATATATAAACATATGTACTTATTCCTATACTATAACTAATAGTTAAATTCAAGACATTAGACTGTTTTTTAAAATTCCGTACACTAAATGTAAACAATATTTTTGTATAATAACAATATATATATATATAAAAAAAAACAAAACAAAACAATAATATATATATATATACATATGTGTGTACATTAGTTATAAATAATGACATTAGAGTTAGAAAAACTGAATTGCATAATATAAAAATAATTAAATAAAACAAATATTGTATTAATTTAAAACTAAAAAACAAAATAAACTTCCTTTAGCAACTGTTTAAATTTTTTTTCGCGTACAATATATTATATTGTATACATTTTTAAATTAACAATTAATCTATATAGGTAAACAATTATGTATGGATTTTAATATTTCTTTAATATTATTTGTAAAAGATTTTAATTTGGTAAATTATTAATAAAAGTCTTGATTTTAATAGTAAAACACTAAAACATAAAAATGAGGAATGAAAATGCATTAATACAAAAAAAAAGTGTTATTTTCAATTTATTTTAATTTTTAATGTCTTTAGAATTAATATTTAATTTACAAATAGTTTGTACAATATATACAAAATTTATATTTATAGTTCAGTTGGTAAATTTAAAAGTTACATATAATATTACACATTAAAATAATATTATACTTAAATTATGAGAAAAAATATATATGTATAGATTATTAGGGTTAATAATGTTGCAGATGATTAGGTACAGCTTAGATTTCATGTTCAAGACCATCCCCTTCAGTAACCAATGCTCTTTCTAATATGACTCTACCTTCTTTATAACGTTGATTTTCTTCCATAGCGAATTCATATATCCATCCTAACTTGGTATCACAATTTTTACAGGACACATCTCGAACTATATGACGCCCAGTTAACATGACTCGATCTTGTACATCACTATAAATAAAAGAAAATCAAAACATTATATTAGTATTTTCTTTTTCAATTACAACAACAGTAATAACTAGGACTGTGAATTGAATGCACTATAGGACTTTAAAAAATAAATTTATAATCCTTAAAAATGCAGTATAAATGCAATAGACCCGACTCTGGAAATTCATTATTGATGTCTCAATTAAAAACCGCGGTTAGACTTATTGAATAGTGCCAAATCAAATGTTGCGCTTGCAAACTTAGTCATATACAGGTTGTGTGAAATAGTTTAAAACAAGAATATAAAATATAAGCAAGGTATATACCACCAGTGTAAATAAAACAAAAAAGTAATTCAAGTAAAAATTGACTAAAATAAACTAAAACATCAAAAAATAACCTACAAATTTGAAAAAATACACAATACAAGTTTCACAATTGAATTTGTTGTTACATAATTTAAACTTTGGATTAAGAGAGCTATGTTTTAGAGTCAGCAAAAAAAATATGCACTTTATTACAAATTCACTGTCCTAGTAATAAGACTAAGAATTACTTATTATAACTACATTTTTATTTAAATAATAGATTTTTGGGATAGAAAATGTCAATATGTTATCGCTTTATTTGATTTAATGGAAGCTATTCAAGTACCCAATGTGTAGTAAGTTACAATAGCCAAATCAATTTTTGACCGAGGCCAGACGACCAAGTAGGATTGTCAACGGCCACACACGTTATCAATTTCTAGAGTGTGCTGTGGATGCTTAACTTTTATGCAACACATGTATTATTTTATTCTAAGATACATTTTTCTCAAGATAGATGTCGAAAAAAAGTTTTCTTTATTGTAGCTATAAAAGTATATAATAATTTAGAAAAATGTGTAATTATTGACTTGTCTTAAAACTAATTTAAATAAATAACAAAACAAGAATCGTTTAAATTATTTAAGTAATCAAACATATTATACGATACGTTTTTATCGCCTTAGACCTAAGCATACTCCAATTATACAAGACACATTCAAACACTTTGTAATTGTATCGGTGTTTATGGATAAGTTTTTAACTGCAGCAACTTTAATGTGAATACCGACAATAACAATTGTACAGATCATAAAAAAAAAATTGTCTCGGTAAAATCACGAATGCAACCAATTGGGTAATCAAGTTGTATCAAAATAATAAATCAATACCTTTATAAAGCTCTATCACATTCACATTGTTATACACAGTAGCGATTCAATACCTGTAATTGAGGTTTACGACTTTGTTGAACAGAAATGCTCGGCCTGTCGCGCCTGTGAACCGGGTGCTTATTAACTCGTCACGATTGGTCAAATTCGTGTCACAGGCTGCACACGCGTACAGCCGATCGCCGCCAACGTGATCAAGAAATATTCGGCCCATTCTCTGACCTGTCCGTTGAACAGGCCTGCGGGGAAGACGAAAGCAATAGTAAAATGCAAAACTATCAAAACTAATTCAACTAATCGACCGGACCTTGTGTAAGCGGTACAATGTACGTGGAGTTTTCGGTGTTCGCCGTACAGTCAATCTGGCGCTAAACGGCGATTTTCGTCAAACCGCTATTGGACATTTTCGTAAGACGCAATTGCCGTCAACGACGATATCGGTTCGGAATAATGCGCGGTCGGGCGGGCGACGCGGAGCAAATACGGGCCGAACACGGGCGATTTATCGTATCAGTATTGAAAATTAATTTCGGAACAAATGCGAAACAAATGAAACAACTGCGTGATTGTATTTATTTTTTTTTTCGTTTTAATTTCAATCGTCGTCTTTGTGTTTTCCAGCGAGCGCAGTCGGATTACTCGGGTCAGCTGTTTGTCTACCGAACACAATAATAACAATAACAATGATAATGACAATATGTTTATCACGCGTGCGCGGTCTCGTCAGCTGATCGGGCCCAGGAAAACAATATTTACGTTTCGGAACGAGTTGTCACGATTACGACGGCGGATCATTCCTGTGTTAATAGTTGTCAAGTCACACTCCTCCCCTCGTACACGATCGGTCGCGAATGACAACCGACGCGATTGACGGTTGATCGTTACCGTACACGGACAATTCTCGGTCGTTCGGCTGTTGTATTTTATTTTAGCCGACACAATTGTTACCGTTTAAAGTGCGGTGTACCGTGTAGTTGTTATTCGATATTAAATTTTTCCATTGAAACGGACGAAATGAATTTTCGTACGAATCGTTTTTTTTTCTATCTACCACGTAGCAGGTAAACTACGGTACAAACTTACAGATTCGCGCCAAAATTCTTCGTCATTCGACTTATTCGCCATTTTCGGACGAACACGTAAAATGTACGGAAGGCGAAGAGAGACGCGACTGATTGACTGATAAACTGTACATTCACAGGCATACTCGGCGGTCGGCCGTGAACGCCGCAACGTCTTGACCGACGATAAAAATTCAAACGTGTTTGAATCTCGTCAGTCATAAAATTCGATTGTCAGCCATTATCCGGCATTTGTTTTCGTCCGTAATGAATTGCGATTCGTACGGGACTCTTGGCAAACAAATACAAATCGAACGGACTTGTACCCGATAACTCGATTGCTCTACTCGTTAACGCGAATGCGAATAACGAGAACAAATAATGCACGGGCGGTCGGGTAGACTGGGCCCCGCCGGGAAAGGAAAAAAAAAACCTGCCCGCTCCACGGCGCAGAGCGCATTTGCGACGGGAACGGCTCCGCCGGGACGTCGGCGACACCCCGCATTCAGAAGCGACGCGGAAGAACGACCGCGGGCATTTAACCGAACGGTTCTTTAATTGCCGATAGAATGTCACAACAATACTAATAATACTGTCTACGTTCGAATGATCGTTTATGGCCCTGCATACGTGCTTTTTGGCGGCGCGAGGAGTTCCCCCGAGAGGACGCGATTACACGCCCGCCGTCTACTGTCGCGGCTTACCGGACAATATGCGAAAATAACAACGCGGCAATAAGTAAAACCGACTTAGTTTCGATTTCACAGCAAAAGTGCCGGTTGCGATTATTCGCGGAGAACAAATAATTTCGGAGGGACCGGCGTATGTAGGCGTTCCCGGAATTACGGACTGTTAAAAAAAATCGCGGTTATTTAAAAAAAAAAAAAAAATTTATGGTTTCCGTACCGTTTGCATTTCGAATAACGCGAAAACCATTTGGCATTCCCCCGGAAACATTGTTCCGTCAATACGTTTCGTTAAAGGCGATTCTGCTCCGCGATCGAAATCGCGCCGGTTCCACTCGTTCCGCGCGACCTGTCGTTATTTTTGTCTGCGTATTATCCGGAAATTGGACCGGGACAGCAGACCGCCCAGTATTTTCTATTAACTACCGCGGAATGTTAATTGTTATTAACTGTTATTATTATTATTATTTTTTTGTTCTTTTTTTGTAACGATGGTTGTATTACACCTACTCGCGCAATAATCAACGACCGGTTTTCGCGAGTACCCACCTGCCCACCCGTACGCGTGAAAACCGCGGGCGAAACGCTTTTAACGACGCGCGATTAGTCTCGTTGGTGATAAATAATAATAATAACGGAATATTACGCGTGAAAACGAAACGACTCCGTTTCGAAAACCGTACACGTTTCCCGCGACGGCTCCGATTGGACCGGATAGGGGATCACGAGAGTTTTCGAGCGCGAATCGGGTAAAAGCGAAAACGGAAAAAAAAAAACACACGAAATTTTCGATATTGCCGTTCTCGCGCGCGTTACAAGCCCGGCCGCGTCACCGTGAACGTCGACTCGGTCATTGTAACCCCGTTTTTGTAACACGCATACGAAATATAACAACGGTCGGCGTACAGCGTACGCGGCGAAAATCATTTCGCAGGCAAAGTTCTCATCGGTTCCGTTCCGGAGTACCGAGTTCGGGCGCGACGCGCGTGTTGTTTTTTCCTGTAACCAGACGGGCGAGTCGCGGTCGTTTAACGCGTTCGCTCGCCGGAAAAAACCCGATGGCTCATCGCTGTAATACCGGTTCGGCCGTCAGTCGCGCGCTATCGCCGAACCGATCCGCGCGTGAACGGTGTTGTTTCGTCGGGAAGCGTTTTTTTTTTTTGTTTTTAATCCAAAGTCTCTAAATAGACAGGTACCGATGGCGCCGCGCGTCCTTGGCCGCGCTCGCCGTACGTAATGGTTTATCGCCGGAGTTCGACGCGTCGTTCGTGCGTCCCGTGGTAGACCCGTCCGGTTATCGTCAAGTCGTGCGCTCGAAAATTCTGGTCGCGCTTGGACGTTCCGACGGTTTTTTTTTCGTTAGTTTTTCCACGTCAAATGCACTGTTCACAGCGTATATTGGCGCCCGACAGTTGATACAACGCACTCGCCCGCGGTCACTCCTGTCGCGCACAGGCCACCCCCGTAACCGCACGTTCCGGTCATGAAACCGGCGCGCGACTGGTCCGCGTTTTTGTGTCTGGTCTTCGGTACGTATAATAATGGCGAATTAATCGCCCGCCCCGGCGAGAATAACGCGAAACGCCATGATTTGTTCGCCGTGAGTGTATGTAAAAAACAAATCATATTTTAATACGGGAGTTTGGTTTGTTCACGTCTCTTTTCTCGTCGCCGTTATTCCAGACTGTCGCGGTCGCCACCGTCATTGCCGTTCCGTACGCAAATTTACGCTGCAGGCGTCCGAACGACACCGTAATTCTGCGACGAGTGTGTTCGGTTTTCGTCCGGGTCCGCGCCTGGATCGCACGGTATAGTGAATACGATAACAACCGACGGCGACGTTGCGAGGCGGGTACGCGGTTTTTTCGGATAAGGGCGTTGCGGGGGTTTGATGAAGCGTTTACGTATTTTTAGCGTTCATCGCGCGGTTGTTGTTTACCGCTTTGACGGGGCGCCGGAACGCCGGAGTTTACCGTCGCGTCGCGTATGGGTTTCCGGTGGTTTTGTTCGTGATCGAACGTATTCGTCTGCTTTCGGGAGTGCGTGAACACTGTCGCGAGTAGTTCGAAAATAACGCCAGGCGCACGCAGAAATAATTCACTTCGATGTTCGGCAAAACCGCGCAGAACGACCGTGTGTGTAAACCGGAGCCGATCGGAGAACGACGATTAGGAGATCAAGGGCGCCTTGAATTAATCTCTGTCGCGCTCTTGTTTTTCGTTTTTTCTTGTTCACACCCTATTATTTTTTACACTGTAAAACATTATCATTTTTTATAACATCGTGATCCCCCGCGTGTGAACGTTGATGATTGTAATTTTCAGAAAAAAAAAAATCATCGCAAATCCGAGATTTCGTTATTTGTCACAGCGGCGACAAATAATACGGGTGTTATTATTGAAACGAATTCGCCTAAACGAGTCGATAATACGACGCAATTAACTTTTTTTTTTTTTTTTTTTCTATTATTTCAGGAGCAGGCGTTTTGTTGTGTGACGGAAAACTGGGAAAACGACAAACTGCATCGCATTGCTCCGCGTTGGTAACTGTATTATTATATTTGAACAGCGCGAATAGTTCTGTAAACCGATAACAGCAGGAACAATTTTCGGTTCGGCACGGGATTCGTACCGGGATAATTATGCTTAGGTTTATGATTATAACGTTTCACGCATTCGTGTCACCCGCGCGCCTCTCGGAAATCGGTAAACCGCCCGAAACGCGCAAAAGTTTATTGGTAACCGAAGATGATTCGTGACCACGGTCGATCGTAAATCGTTTTTGCATTCAACACGTCCGCCGTTTTGCGCGACTGTCATCACACTGTCCGATATCCCCGTATACGTAATTATTGTTTTGTTTTTTTTTTTTTCCCCCGATATTACAGAGATAGTTTCAACTGTTCGATTGGGCCGTGCATCGATTATTCGCTAGCATGCGACGGCCACGCAGATTGTTCAGACGGTTCAGACGAGACGCGACATTTGTGTTCTGAACTATTTAAAACGTACGGGACAATACCTACTCCGATGACTTTTGTGACGTTGTTTACGTTAGGCGATTGATTTTTGTTTCACAGATGTCCCAGCTATGCGTTTCGCTGTAACTATGGCGCATGCGTGGACAAGACTGCCAAATGTAACGGTAAAAAGGACTGCGTCGACGGGTCCGATGAAAGTTTGCCCGAGTGCAAAGCGAACGTCCAAAATAATCAAACCAAATGCCGGTAAGTGATTAAGTTTTTTTTTTTTTTTTATACGATCTTATTAATATTATGTAAGAAGAAATGATTCTTCTACGGGAACGAAACGACGCTACAACGATTTGCCAATTCCCACATAGTTAAACATTAAACACAAAAAAAAAAAAAAAAATCATTGTGCGCATAGTTTTATTCAGGCAATTGAATGATAAATGTAAATATTGGCGATTTTAAATTTTTGATTGAAACGAGGAAGCTGTTTTTGAGTTATATTTTGCTTTTGCGAAGGCGAATTAAAAGTAAATTCCTAATAGGTACTCGGTTGTATTAGGTATATTTGTATTCATATAATTGCAGAGACATGTTTGCCTGTTCGAATGGGCAGTGTGTTGAATCTTATTTGGTATGCGATGGGCGTACAGATTGTACAGATGGTTCAGATGAGACCCAAGATTTGTGCAATGGATTTATTACGTAAGTAATGTTTATGTGTTTATTATCCGGAAGAAATTTGAATTTTGTTTTTCTATTTACCCATAGGGTAGGTAGCTAGGGTATTAAAGTTACTATAAATACTATTATTGAATACTTGGTTTTTAATAGGACCTACGCTTTAGCAAGTTATATTAGTTTATTGCAAAACCTACCTAAACTTAATAAGGTTTTTATTTATTGGTTTTACTATGATGTGTGTTTTTTTAATTTTTTCTCTCTGTATACAAATTTTTAAAAAGGAATCTTGCTCTGATGTATTAAGTGTAGCACCTTTTCTGAAACGAAATTTTATTTTGTTGATGCATCAGAGAACTTATATTTTGATTTTCCAAGGGGATTTCAAAATAATTGGGAATAATCGGAAACAAAATTATAGGTGAAACGGCAAATATTTATTTTTATTTAATTTGTTCTCTGTGGATGAAATTGTTAGATTAAACACTATGAGCTGTTTTTTTTTTTTTTATAAAAAGTAAATGTGATATTGTGTACAATTTAATTAAAAGGACGAGAAAGAGGCAGTCACCTGTTAGTAGTACCCCTAAAAACCTTTAGGTTAAAAATTATTTTTGTTATTAAATAAATTAGACTTTAATTTTTTAATATTATCTATGTTTTAAAGGCATTTTAATATTTATTTATACGACATATTAGATGCCCAAGTTATGCTTTTCGTTGTAAATATGGTGCATGTGTTGATGAAAGTGCAAAATGCAATGGTATTAAAGACTGTGTTGATGGCTCTGATGAAAACTTACCGGAATGTAAAACAAACACTCAAGTCAATCAGACCATTGGAACTAAATGCCAGTAAGTTATTGGCTTTAAAATTTAATCTTATAATTAATTTGAAATATTAATACATACCTATATTATCTATGTTGGCATTTTGCTTCTTATTTATTTATTTATTTATTGTAATTTAAACGGCCTATTATTATTGAATATTTATATTAATGTAACTAATTTAATAGTTATTCTCACAAAAATGAGTTTTTTTCAATATTTAGAGTTTTTATGCTATTTCAGAGTACACCAAGTACCTACCTATTTAGAAAATGTGTTTGGAATATGTTTGCATAGTGTATAGATTAATAAAGAATGATGTTCTTTATAATGAACCACCAATTATCTTGGAGGATTTTAGTGAATTTGTTTTGTGCTTTTTCTGATCATTATGGAATCTTTTAAGCTTTATTTTAAAACCATTTTTTATTTTTTTCCCTACTCCTTATACTTTAAATAAGTACAAAATTTTGATTTTCAAATAGGAACCCCACATTTTGAACACAGATTTGAATGGAGAATATTTTTCCATAATAATTGGAAAAAAACAGAAATCAAATTCACATAAAATACTCCGAGATAATTGCTGGTTCATGATAAAAAAAATCACTTTGTATATTGTATTTCTACAGCTTAATTGATATTCTATACCAATATTTTTTTTTTATGTTACCTTCAAATACTTCTTTAGACCAATTTTAAATTTTATATTTGAATACCTTATACAAAAAGAATGGTTTGAAAACAATTATTCTAAAATATTATTGAGCTTCTTAAAAAAAAAAAAAAAAAAAAAAAAAAACATAATTGTATATTTTCAATCTTTGTTTCATAATTGTGTGTAGAGGCAGAAATAAATTTAAATGTAAATCTGGCAAATGTATTAATAAGGCATCTACATGTGATGGAATTCGAGATTGTCAAGACGGATCTGACGAAACATTGTTGTTATGTAAAAATGTTCAGTAAGCAAATCCAGATTAAAATTTTAAATAATGACACATTAAGATTACTTTTAATGTTTTAGATGTTCAAAGTATGCATTTAAGTGTGACTACGGCGCTTGTGTAAATAAATCTAGTGAATGTTTTGGTAAAGAACAGTGTTCTAATGGTTCAGTTCAAGAACATTGTAAACCAATTACTCCAATACCGGCAGTGGAAAACCATAAAAATATTTCACAATCTTCAATTGAATCAACAACACAGTCTAACAACATGTTAGTATTTTTTTAACTATTCTAAAACTAAAAATAATGTTATTGTTTGCACTGCATGAAAAAAAAAAATCAATTAGAAGACCTGTTGTAATATATTAACAATATTTTTAATTAAAGGCAAAAATGTATGGTACCAAACACTGAGGGAACTATATATTATTATAATAATATAAATCAAAAAAATGTTTTACCATACCATACTCAAGTTGATCAGAACACATTAGTTTATGAGGACTGTGAAGCAGATTATTATAAAGTTGTTCCTACTAGATTTATGGTGTGTTTGGAATCCGGGCAGTGGGAACCATTGGTTCGCGATCAATTATGTTTGAGTAAGTATTACTTTGAGTTAGTATTGTAACACTTTTTATAACGTTTGATTCATTATTTTTATGTGCATAAGTAGATTATTTTTATAATTTGATTGTGTTTCTAGAAAAATGTCCACCTATGACGTCAGACAGTCTAGATATTCAATGTTCTTATAACGGAGAACCAGTTGATTGTTCAAAGTCATCAATAAATGGAACTAAACTAAGACCATCTTGTAAATCAACACATAGTTTACCAAACGGACAAATAGAGACTCCGGTTGAATTATATTGTCAATCTAATGGAAAATGGAGTGGTCAACTATATACCTGTGTACCACGTAATAATTTCTAATCAAAATATTTAAAAGTTATATTCAAAATTTAAAAAATTTAAAAATCTATTATTACCAAATTATTTTTTCTATCAAAATGTTTGTTTCAATTAGGTAACTTATATCTTTTTTTTATTTATGTTTTATAAAAATATCCTAGAATGTGGTAAAATAGTTCCTCCTAGCAAACCATTAATTTTTCATGGGGTAACGGCATACTATGGAACTGCCCCTTGGAATGTGGGAATATATCGAAGAGATAAAAATAATAATTATAAAATGCACTGTGGAGGATCATTAATTACTTCAAATTTAATTATTTCGGGTAAGAAAATTATACATTTTATTCATAAAAATATTGAGAATTTTTTTTTTTAGCTGCTCATTGTTTTTGGGAATCTGACTCGACTAATAAAATCATAATGAATAATGGTAAATACAAAATTGCTGTTGGAAAATATGTGAGCAATATTTTAGAAATGGATAATGAATTTACTCAGATTATTGAAGTAAGTTGGTTATCAGTTTAAAAAATAGAATCTCAATTTTCCAATTTTTATTTTTATTATAGGTGGAGTTAATTTATATAAACAATAACTTTTTTGGACATACTGGGTTTTATGCTTACGATATAGCTGTAGTTGTGTTGCAAACTAAAGTCAAGATTAGTTATATGGTTTCACCTGTTTGCATGGATTGGACAGACAAATTTAGTATTCCCAATGATGGTTCTCTGGGAAAAGTAACTTTTTAGTACTTACTGATTATTTAATTATTATGTGTACATTATACATATTATATAATATAATATGTTAGTTCATTTTCTTTTTCCTAAATGTCTTTTCTTATCAGAATTAGCGATGAGCACTTTTGAATAGTTTATAGTCTTTATACAATCGATAGTATTGATGAACTGAATAATTCTACGAATACTACCTGCAGTGTCCCATGTCTCCACACATATTATACATAATGATACTTTTTGAATAAAAACTATACGAATTACCAATCGAGTAAAAATTATTTGAATATATTAACTATTTGAAACTATTCAAATAAAAGCCATTCGTTATATAGAAACTATAGAATAGGTTATTGTTTGAATAGTTCAATAGTGACTATTAGATAGTGCCCATCACTAATCAGAATCAATTAATGTACTGAACATATCACTTTGTTTGAATTAATATAGAAAATTATAATCATTATTCTTTTAGCTATTTATATTATATTATTATAATTTATAGATTGTTGGTTGGGGAAAAACGGAACATATGGTTCAAAGTTCTACTTTGTTAGAAGCATCTTTACCATATATTAACCATACCGCATGTCGGAATATGTACAGAAATGGATTTGAAGTATTTGTGACTAGTGATAAATTTTGTGCTGGTACCAAATCCGGTAATAAAATTTATCAATTTCACTTTAAATAGTTTATGCCAAACAATGTATATCTATGACATATTTCTCTGAATTTTTATAATTTAGAGATTATGTTTTTTGATTTCAATCTTAATACTGGAGGTTTCAGAATTACTGCTATAAATACATCAAACTATAATTTATACTGTATTTAAATTGTATAATCTTATTTTTATTTGTGAGTATAACAGTGTATCAAAATTAATTTTAGGACAAGGAGTTCTAGAAGGAGACAGTGGTGCAGGTTTAACATTTGAGCACGATTCTTTACATTATTTAACTGGAGTTACAAGTGATAAGGATCCAAACACAAATGATTCAATTGCACTTTTTACAGACGTTAGTTATCATCTTCAATGGATTCGTACAATTTATACTAATTATAGTAATTAAAAATAAGCAAATAATAGGATGATAATGACTTAATTATAATATAATATATATAATATAATCAATTTGTTATTTGCACAAACTATTTTATTCTCATTTCAAACTAGTTTACACTTTTAATTTTCTGTTGTGGTTTTAAAATATTGAAAAATAATTTTTTTTTTTTATGTATATACTTAAAGGAAAATTCTGAAAATGTATGGTGAGATCAACTATGTTGTATGGTTTATAGTGTTAGGCGATAGACAGAATTCTTTGGTGAGTGAAGTGTTGAGAGAAAATATTATAAGGAATGAGTACATACAATGTAGTTTTGATAGTAGATAAAATTAGAGAAAATAGACTGAGATGGTTTGTGCATGTCAAATGAAGAGAAGAATCAGAAACAGTAAAAATTGTAATGAAAATTAATATAGGAAAAAGGGAGTGAGGAAGACCGAAAAAGAAGTGGTTGGATGTGATTGAGAATGATATAAAAATAGCTAGTGTATGTGAGGTGGGAGATCGGGTCATAAAGGAATTTTAGGACAAGGGTAGCGGGCTCCAAATAGTTGGGATAAAGGAGAAGGAGAAGGAGAAGGAGAAGAAGATTGTAATTGTGTATTTGACTTGAACTCATTTTTTAGGAAATTAATTTTTATCATTTTGACAAGAATTTAACTCCTTATGATCGAGTTTAAAAAAAAAAATATATTGACCTAAGTTGTTCAATATAATACAAATAATATAAACTATAATAATTGTATAGTTTGTTTTTAAATAGTAATTTTAATCAAGATAATAGCTATGTGAAAGTATTATTTGTGACATTAATTGTCTTAAAAAAATAAAAATAATAATAATAGTAATAATAAATGTTACAATCAATTAAAATAAAAAACACAAATGTGTTTTAACAATATCAAATAACAAATTCATTATAAACTTTATTATACTATATTGTTTTAATTTTAATAGTGTTATTACTTGAATTTTAATTTATTCAGTGGTTGGTATAATAATGATTTGAATGTCTTGGCTTAAAATTAATATTATCATAGTTTATTAAATTTCCTAATATATATTTTAAGTGACTTAAGACAAAATGATTTTAAAATAAACTAAATATTTTTAAATTGAAACGAGTTATGCTAATTTAACCAGATAATATTTTAAAATTGTATTTTAATTTTAAATCTAAATAATATAAATTGACGTAACTCTTCAAGAGTTTTAACTGTCATATTGACACATGACAGCACATTTTTGTTCAGCAGGGACAACTCTGTGTTGTTATTTTTAAATTTAGAGTGAATTGACCTATTATCAAACTTAAAGATATGAACATTATCTGTGTGATCTTATCGGTTTTTTTTCCCGTTATTCCAATTTTTAAACGAGTTACAAACATTTTTCAATTATTATACTTCACACGTTCATATGTTATTTAAAAATTAAAATAATGGAAAAAAAAAAAACGACGACCTCATAGATAATGTTCATATCTCTGAGTTTCATAATAGAGTTATCTCTGCTGAACGAAAATTTGCTGTCGGAAGGTTGTACGGTGTATGACATCATATTAACTTGTGTCAAGCTTTTTTTTTCCAAACCTAAATGAGATAAATATGATTTTCGAAGAAAAAAAAACATGACAACTCATTTTACTGTGCAATAAAGATATATGTATATATAAAAATTCTATAAGTATCTTTTATTATTTTAGACATACTTAAAACAAATATTTGTCCTAATAAACATTATTCTTTATTATTCTTTTTATGTACATTAATATTTTTACAATCTATGCTCAATTGCATGTAACTTTTATTATTTTAATTTGTATAATTTTACATATTTATAATTGATTATAAATTATCTAATTTATTGATAATGATCAATATTATTAAATTTGTAAATTATTTATATCATAATATGTATGACGTATGTACATTAAAATAGCGTGTTTTTAGTCGTTGAGAAATTATGTGCGTGTTCCAGGAAATTGGCAATCATTGGCCAGTCCTTGCAGCATCAGCTTTTAACTGATGAGGAACTACTTATAACTATTACGGGTTTTGTAGTGGAGTATAATATTTCAATTCTCATGTGTGTATCTAAATGATTCAATAATATCTTATGTAAAAATTTAAAAAATTAATCTGTAGCTGGCAGCCATGATTGTACTAAAACACACACAAAAACCAAAACTGTTCCATTGTACCAGAACGTTGGTATTTCAATAGTTGGTAATATTATGACATCTATATTTATTTATTCATTTAATTGTCAACGATACCTCTCCTGTTTACACATATGGAGAGCATCCACAATCGGAGAAAAAGGTCTTCAGACCAAGAAGTAAGGGTCCCATAGTTGAGTACTGACGCGGGCCAACTGGGAAAAATCTGGATTTTTCGATAGAATTATTCGTCACTGCAGACGTTGTTGTTCATTTAATATTATGTAGTTTAAATACATTTTTTTACGTATTCATCATGTCGTTCATACGATAGATCGCCTTGTGATCTAATTTTAAGTTAAAAAATTGTTGGAAAAGAAAACTGTTGGAATTTATGCCATTAATCGTCGTAGGAAATTTCACGGAAAGTTCCATTGTTTATTCGAATGTCAGTCGAAACTTACGATTTTATTTTATCTAAAATTAGTCATCGTATTGGGGGGAAAATAAACAATTAATTTCAAAAAACCAATATTGCCTGCAGAAAGATTTTACGTAACCATGGTAACGCACGGTACCTACCGATATTTACCTATATTAATAATAATATATAAATTAATTTGTAGATCCGTCTATACCGACACTATACATAGGTGGTACTGTTTGCGCCCGTCAAACATATTTCGTGAGCGTCGAGCGTCAAAACTCGACCACGTTTTTGTTTTGTAGCTCGTCGCTCGTTGTCAATACTTACTCAATATACGTATTCCGTGAAATGCGTTGAATAATACCTGGCATTTTAAACGCCTTTCGACAACTGTTTCAATGTGTTGTACTTTGGGCACAATGCGCGTGTTAGAATGAAGCCGAGGTCTCTATAACCATATCATTTATCATTTTTGAATGATAAAACACAATTGGCCAGCGAAAATTATAGACGAGTTTTTGAGGATGTTGAGTTTAAAGCCGATAACCTCCTCCCCTCAAGAAACCAATGACTGTAATTATAATGTCAAAGTGGGAACAGTTAAATTCTTAAACATTTCAATTGGCTAAAACATTTGATCGACATGAAGACAAATAAATACTAAACAATATTCAAAATACTAATCGAACGTTTTTAAAATAATTAAAATATTGTCAGAATATTTTACCACATCTAGATAGGTAAATATTAATTAATTATTTATAATAACAGGCTTGCGCTCACCACTTCTACATATTTACAGAAAACCAAAAGTTTGGCATAAAATATATATTTGATTAGAAGAAGAGTAATGTATTAGTTTAAGTCGCTCAAGAACACGAAAAATATTGAAAACAAAAACAGGACCGATCGGTATTGCCAATAGACATAAGGCGGACAATTGCGTAGAACGGAAAGGAAATTAAGAAATTTTCATTGACGAGTAATACGAAAAGGAATATAGAAATTTAAACGTATAAAGTAATAACGGGCAACCAATGTCGTTGGAGAGGAGTTTCTGCAATTACTTAATATTTGCAGAAAGTCTTCGGTCTGTTAAATTACTAAATTAAGTTTACAGAGGACGGAATCATTGATGTGCGACGGGTGCTCGATTTTGAGTAGGAAAACTGCATGTTTAAGAGTATGTCTATGTCATAATTAAATAGGCATTATATATTTTCTTTAATTATATTTGTTAAATGTATCTATTTTCCTATTTGTTGAGAAAAATCCTGGAAAATCAAAAAATGACCTCCTTGAAGTACTTTTCCAGTGAGATTTCCTATCAGAAAAAGTGCTACACTTAAAAATCAGAGTAAGATTTCTGGTAAAAAAGTTGCGCACAGATTAAAAAAAAAAAAAACATCTTTTTAAAATCATAAGCTTCTTCGTTCCACTTAGAATCTAAAAGAAATTGAAAAAAACACTATTTGTAATGCCTTACATTTTTTCAGTTTTTTCCCGGGCTTTCCCAATTATTATGAAAACTTAAAAATTACTTAGATAAATAATAACCTCCGTAGCAAGAATTTATTTATGAGGGTTTACAACCTTAAGCTTACCTACAGCTAAAAAAAAAAGCAATGGGGGTACAGCGTCCAAACGCTCTCCCCTGGCTACGCCAATATCTCCTGAAATGCACCGACAACATCCAAATTGCTATTAAAAAGTTTTCTCATCGATTTTTGATAAAAGCAAGGTTTTTTAGTAGAAAAATTGTGAAACAAAAAAAAAACGCATTCATGTAGAAAATTCAATACATTCCTCGTTTCTCTCAGAATCCAAGATGATCGAATTATCTCATGATTCCATGCAGATAGTTATAAGATATTGTGTTCCATGTAACTTTTAAAACATTACATTTCATATTTGATTACATAAATAATTATTCAAAAAATAAAATAGGTATATTTTATACATTAATAAACTTAAATACCTGTATAAGAAATTGTAAAATATACGTAACTACCTACACACAAACTAATAACCAGTTTTACACTTATGCATAATTTTATGCAATAATGATTAGCTCGTAAATGGAACGTAAAAATTATCACTGTTCAGTTGCACATCAGTGCTAATCTTGTATTTTTTTATTCGATTATAATAATATATATATATTAGTTAATTATATCCATGTGTACCAGAAAAACTTGCAAAACCGCAAATAACATCTATTATATTTTTTATTATCATCTGCACTTAGGAACCAATAATTAATGGCGATATATTCGCTATAAACCGATTAGTCTTTAAAATTTTAGAAAGAACACATTATTTATGCGTGCCCTTCTGTTATTTTTTTTCATGGTTATGCGTGTTTACTGTTTATACACGTCTACAGAGTCCACTAGTAGTAAATGTGTAGTACACTGTTGTTATAATATTAGTTATCAAAATGTTGTGAATAATATTAAACGTCGTTGTTGTTACCTATATATTATTTTGTATTACAAATTCATTGTTAAATGTTCGCTCGGTCCGTTCAGTTCGCTGCGATTATTTTTATTTGATTAAAGGTGATGGTGATGGCCATGAATGTTACGCACGGCCATTATTGGTTAACGTGTTTATGTTTAATTTTCGGTAAGTAGGTACGATAATTGTCAATGCTTAATAGTTAATACCTATGTGATGTAATTTAATTTTCAAATATTTTCTTAACTATGTCAAATAAATTGTACACCCATCTACCTATACAAATATTACCAAGGTATAGTATTGCAGTCATGGACTTCAGATGTTCGCCTAAAATTATAGTAATGTACCTATAAACGTTAATGTAGGTGCTGAATAAAGTTATATTATATATTATAAAAAATCAATTATTTTAGGTGCGAGCATTTCGGGAGCTAGAAAATTGGAAAAACGACAAATCGAATCGCTATGTTCAGTGTTGGTAACTGTATAATATTGTGTATTTTGATTTTATAATATTATAATTAATACATTTAGTATATTTTAACAAAAAATAGATATATTTTATTAATTTATATTAATGAAAAAAAATAAAATTGCATAGAAACACTATATAAATGCCTATCCAAATTCGAGCTAATGCTAAACGGGCAGCATAACAAAATTGCTTAAGATATAAAGTGTGGCGTTTAGGTTGAAATTCGAGCTTATCTGAATACAAATTATACAAGAAGGATATAGAGCACCTCTTGGACCCATTTTCTAAAATATTGCCTAACAAGAAAGTAACCTACATGAGTATATGATTATTAAGCTATGTTAGTTATTACAATTTTTTGTAGTTACAACTTTTTTGTTTGACAATATTTTAGAAAAAGTAAGTAGGTGTCCATATTTATTATTGCTAATTTTGTATTGTATGGATATTTCTTTTGATACCTAGATATCTATTTTATTAAACGTATTAATATTGTTTAATTACAGAGAAGATCCGTTTTATTGTGCAAATGGGCGGTGTATAGATTCGTTATTGATTTGCGACGGACACGCTGACTGTTTGGATGCTTCGGACGAGACTCGACATTTGTGTTTTAAACTGTTTAAAAAGTGATTATAGGTGTGCCTACTTTAATCATTTTTAGGACATAACATTTATTTATAATTCATAGTTGTCCGAATTATGCGTTTCACTGTAGCTATGGCGCTTGTGTGCATTTAACTGCGAAATGTAATGGTATAAACGACTGTGTTGATGGTTCTGATGAAAACTTACTGGAATGTAAAGCAAACGTTCAAAATACATCTAAATGCAAGTAAGTGTTGATTAAAGTCTAAGATTTATATTTTATTGATAATTAATGTAGGTACTACTTTTTTTTTACGAACGAACATTGGGGATATTAATTTAATTTAGTTTGCGTTAGTATTGTCTGAAAATGAAGACTCTGAGCTTGATCGAGTTCTGCTGCCAAGTCGAACCTCACTTCGAAATTCAACACCATACTTTTTTCTTTTCTCAAGCTTGGGTTTTTCGGTTTTTCTTTTCCTCTTATTCATAACAACTTTTGGTTTCGTACCCGTAGTTTGCGTACCACGGGTATTAATTTCGATTGCCTCATCGTCTGACGAACTATCTTTAATGATGTTCTCTACAGTAATTATTCGACCCTCATTCGGCCGTGTCATACTTGGACAGTTTGGTTGATGATTGGGCTGGAACGGCTGATCCCTTTCTGTTTCTGCAGAAGGTTCAGTATCAATGTTTATAATTTGAACATCATCTTCCCCAGAAGCAGAATTAATTTCAATAACTTCTGACGGAACAAGTGTATGTGACGGCGACATAACAATAAAAGGAGAATTTTCATTATCTTCGCCATCCGTATTCACTACATTCGGTTCATCCCTATGATCTGGTGATGTAAAAGATATTGGTTGCTCAACTATATCTTCATAATTTAATTCAGAGTACTCGGAATACAGCATGGAATATTGAGAGAAATATCTACCATGAGCGTAACATACATTAAGATCATAGTCAACCAATCTATATGGACTACTTGCAAAGTTATATAACTCGTGGAAGAAATGCTCGGCGAAGTTTCCAATACAAGGAGTTAGTATGGTTATCAAACGCGTGTTT
>CABPRJ010001902.1:1708462-1718593 GCA_902439185.1 Cinara cedri | reverse complement strand
AAAAAACATAATTTTGAAGTAAACGTGAAAAATAAAAATATTCATTTTTAGTTGTGATAAAAAAAGTTTAAAAAAAAAACAGTTCTGATGAGAAAATTTGTATTTTATTTTCCCATTCTACTATAGACATAATTGTAATCATCAAAGTTAAAAGCTAAGATATATAATTATTTAGATAACTTCATTTATCCACTACTTTTAGATTCTGAGAGTAGCAAGGGAGCTATTGGTTTTGCAATGCTGTTTTTGTTTTTCCTTTTTTCTGGTTGTGGACATGTTTCTTCCTAGTAAACTTGCTCCGATGTATAAGTGTAACATCTTTTCTATAAGCTCTTGATGTATAGATATTATTTTTTTAAGTTGTAATTTTTGATTTTCGACGCCATTTTTTAAATAAAAGCACAAAGTGGGAAAAAACGTAGGAAAACGTACAATTTCACTATTTCATTAATTCTTAAAAACACGGACGACGTTTTCTACTAGAAAAAATGGTTGTATTGAAATATTACAAGACAACTTTTTATTTACTATATTAACATTTGAGCTTTTAAGGAATTTTAATTTTGGGAGTTTGTTGTTATTCGATAATTAATACATATAGAGACTTGAAATTTGGTAATAATACTTATATTGGACTTAGACGTGGTAAAATTTCTAAAATCATCGGACGACTTTTTTTTTTTAATAAACGTTTTGAAATCAAATTTAAACGAAAATAGCAAAAAAAAAAATTACGTCACTTCAAGCTATGTAATACCGAACTGCGCTCAGAATCATCTTTCGTCAAGCAATGGTTTATCGTTTCTTACAGATGTAAATGAAATAACCTTATATATCCTACCTTCCCAATTTTTCATCCACAACAGTGGCCGCTCTCGTCTCCAGTATTAGTTCTTTTTTTTTTTTATTGTTATAAATTTTTAAAATCATTATCGACGGATATCTGTTCGTTATCTATATTATATTAAGTGTAGGGGTTCTATTCCCAGTAGGTTATCATTTGTATTTTTTTTTTGTTCTAATAATTTTCTTCAGTGTTACATAAATACGCGTCTATATATGTTTACTGTTTTATAACAATACCTACGTAAAAAGGTAATTTGTGATGATGTATGATGTATGTATTTTTTTAAATTTACTACAGTTAGATCAAAGCAATAATAATATTTGATAGCATCAAAATATTATAATCCTCAAGTCATATTATGAGATGGGTTATTTATGACTAAATATAATTATCCTAAATAATAATTTTATTTTCCGGCAATCGCGTGTTGTCGAGAAATATACCTACTACCTCTGTCCTAGAAAGACCTTGTCATAATAATGATACTATGAGTATATAATAATAGATTGAAATTTTCCATTGCAATAAAAATTATACAGTAGCATTCAAACATAATTTGTGTACCAATCTTAGTTCGATTCAATAATATATCATTATTATATAGTTATTAATTATTACAATACAATATCACGATAATAATTTGTATTTGTTAACTAAGGAGAACCGGATAGGTTTTATTTTACATATTTAAAATGCCGTTGATTCGGTCTATATGTTAATAAAATTATTAATATTAATATTATCAACAGATAAACTGCTCAAACCTATGAGGCACCTATGAGGTAAAGTCAAAGTCTAAATTGGTACCCAGAATTTGCCAACACCAGCACATCTTCATTTTTGAAATTTCTGGACGAATTACTCGATAACGTTCTATTTTATACTAAATTAAATTTATTGCAGTTGTCCTATAGCAATTTGTTGATGGTTTATAACAAGTACAATATCGTCAAATTTCATATATAATCGATTTTCGAAAAAGCTTATATCATCGACATATGATATTGAAAAAAAAAAACTTTGAGAGAACTGATGATCGTTTCGAACAAAAAAAAGGGTGATAAATTGATTTCTATTTAATTTTTTTATACGAGAGGCACGCGTAACGCGCTTAAAATTTTACTACTGTACCTGCTTTTTTGTTTGTAGGTAAACCCGATACTGGTGTAGACTGTGTAGGTACACTTTTCAAGTACACGGTTTTGTTTATTTGAATGTTAATTCCAAGTGAATACGTCAGAGTGTATATGTACGTAATATGAATATAATGAATGTCATGAATATTACATGAAATAATTATAAAATCAATGTCGTAGCCAACTACGTATGCTCACTATATAGAATAATATGTTCAACTCGCAGTAAAATTGTACGGAATAATGTTATTGCAAGTGTTACGATTGTTTATAATATTTATACCCCGTGGCCAAGCAATATAATAAGCAGGTAGTATTTACTATTTTATATGAATACACGGGAACGTCGATGCACACGAATTGCGTTCCGAAATCCCTTTTCCACATGAACTGACGTCAGTCGCGCGGTATAAACAATAATAATTATTGTACAATCTACTAATTCTGCGGCAAACTTTCTAGTTTTTTATTTGACCCGGTAAACAATTTAGTGTATCACTCAATTCAGTGCTCAAATAGCTTGAGTGAATGTGGCTGAATGTTTGCCTTTGCGTAAATCTGGGTGACTTTTATTTAACAGTCAATCATTACCGACTTTTGTTCATTTGTTCCCGATTGATATTTTTTTCGTTTTTCTTAACATTTTCTAGTAAATAATAAAGTGTACCTTCTGAATGTATGAATAAATCGTATTATATTCATATTATTAACTGTACATACCTATTTAATTTGAATATTAGCAGATTGAAAATATTATAAATTATGATAAATAGGAAACAAATATAATAATAATATGCATTATAATAATTACAATAACATTACTCAAATGAAGTAGGTATATAAATAATCAAGCACGTCAATTTATACAAAGAATTATCACATTGAACTTTTTTTTTCACGACAAATCAAATATTTTGCGACGTTGCCGCATTTCGTAGATGGATTATCATTCTCCTACGAACGATAGAGGAATGCAGTTTTGTAATTAGATATAACCAGTTTGAGAATACAATTTTGTATTTCGTTCACGGACATATTGCATGTGAATAGTTCGTATACGGATCCTATTCGTATGAGTTTGAGAATAGGGTCCCAGGAAGTTCTTATCGGGGGACTGTTTAAATTCTATAGACTTTCCCGGAAACGACCCACGTAAGTCTAGCTATTTATTTTATTATTGGCTCAAAATAAACTACTCCTGGGAATTATTTTTTCGCATTTCCCGGCCCGTACCTACTTTTTACAGATGCCCGGGAGAGGATATTTTGAGCCTAAGTGGGTATAAATTTATTATCATCATTGTACCTACCTATTAATATAATAAATATATGTATATTAATATACCATACATATTTATATTATACCCAATTTATTGTGCAAAGTTAAATAAATAAACATTAATTCATATTTTACGTTATTTCAACATCTATATAAACAGTATTTATTTCAAGCTTTGTGCCTAGTAAGAGGAGGGTGGTATTGAAGTAGCGTTTCTCATCTAAATAGGTAGATATATGTATAATTAATTTTTTATCTCTACTTAAAATATAGTTAAACATATTTTTAAATAATAAAACTCAGTTTTAGTTATAACTGGTGTATAGGCATGTCAATTTAATTTAATTTAATTATCTTCGTATACAAAAATGTACAAACGAAGGTTATGAAGATGATTAATAAACGTAATGAAATTTCCGATCATAGGTTTCCTATTATTTGCATTATAATAATATTTATTATCATACCAAACAATGATTATAATCACCTATAAATAATAAAATATTTTGTTGAAAATTCGGACAGAAAATTACAGATGTTTAAAATGTTTTAATGTTACTTGGGTATACACGTAATCCTCCGTACCTATATTATTATATAGGGGGGGTATCTCCATGGTTACTCAATGAAGCAATTATGGAAGTAATAAACACTTACCAAATTTGAGGGTGTAGAAATGGCATTTACCTTCCCCCCTTGTCATCAGTTAGCCGTTATATCGGCTGGGTGTGGACTTAGATCGGAGTTTTCTAATTGCGAAAATAATGAAAACCGTACGAGTTGCGTACGAGACTTAAAAATGTGATATACGAATTCTGGATACAAATATAATATACTATTGCGGACATATTTACAATCGTTGTATTTTTGATATAATGATTCCGGAAACGGGTTCCAATGTGAACGTTTGGCAACTTGTATTATGGTAATATCAATAATCGATGTTATATTATTATTGTTTACTTATCTAGTTACTGTGTTAATGATTAATCATCATCATTAATAAATATTGAGATTGGCCCAGTGCTTTTGTGATGGTAGTTAAAAAATATTTCAAATCTGTTTGACGACGACCTTACTCGAACAGTCATACCTGTATAAATATCTTTCGTCTTTATATAGTGAAAAATTTGAAAAAATTACATAATGGTTTTAAGTTCTATTTTCCCCGCATAATGTGCAACAAAGTTCATCGGTGGGTATGTACCAAAAATCGAAAAATGCATTTTTAAAATTACCATTTTTTTTTTTTTTTTAATAGGTACAATATAAAATATAAAGTATTAACAGAAATAACAAAAAATATCTACACCTTTAAGCTAAGCTTATGGTAGTGCAGGGAGTTATTTTATACATACGATTAAAGTAAATTGCATAATATAATAAATATAAATAATTTATTGAAAATAGATTTTTTAATATCAAATTATGAACATAGAATTATCTCATTAAACAAAACATCATTGATACAATTCTTGATGTTAGTATTATTATAAATACAATGTTTTAACATCAATTGGCAAAGAGTTAAAACTTACAGGATCCAGATCAATTATGAACTTTAGACCAACTTGTGTTAATGTATAATACTTTAATATTAAATAATCTTTCTTTCCTTATGTGCTTATCATTCTGTTGAATAGCCCAAGTCAGATTGCCCTTTTTTAAACATACAGGAATATTATAATATTTTGTGTTACCCCTAATGGATTAAGAATATTTTTAGAAGCACCATTCCAAATCACCATACCATATTGCATTATAAATTAGTATAAAAAAAGATCCTATCCTCACAGTATGAGGTACCTGTCGGTAGGGGTCCCAATCAAAGAGCATGTGCTGCACTGTGACCTCAAAATGCTGACAGTACACATACTGTACATTTGGGACGCGTTCCATACGACACAGGTAGTGCCTGGAGCACCATTGAGTCACGTGACTCAGTGCCGTGAGCCGTTAAAACCTGGGTGACATGGAAGGTGAGTTCTTTCAGACATCTCGTCATCCATCTCTTCTGGTCCAGCAGTATCCTGCGTGTCCAACGTGCCCGCGTATACCCGGGTTAGGTACCTAGATAGAATATCATTAGTTATGACTTTTGAGTACCTAACTAAAAATTTATTTTGATTAGTAAACTTTCGATACACTTTAAGAAAGAATATCAGATCTCAAAATAAATACGTAGGTAACTTAGTTAATTGTTACTTATATCATTTATAAGTTATACTACAAAGCATATAAGTAATCTCTTTCTCTCGTTCGTTTGTAAAAAGCTAGTCTTGGCCCACAGCCATAAAATCCAAAACATTTATCGTGAAACTATGTACAGCTGAATAAATATTGGCTACACCTGAATTAAAAATACTATATATATAAAAAAAAAAAAAAAAAATAGATACTGTCTACTATAAAATGTCTACCCCATTATGATAACTGCATTCAAAATACAACGAATTTACGAATTAAATTGCTTTGATTAACTTTTAATAGAGTAAGTTTTCTAGTCGATATTGATTGTTGACAAATAGTAAACCCAATAAAAAGCACATAGAAAGCTCACAGAATTTGTATTGTGTTAGTAATGTTACTATTATGTATTAATAATTTATATTACCTATTTACGAGTAGATAATATTATTTAATATTTATTCGAAAACTTTACAAAAGTTATAAATATTACAAGTTATAACACTGTATTTTTAAACTAACACGTTCCAACGAGTTGCGCCATATTATTATTACTAAAATAATTATTGCAAGCGATGAAATCACGATTCACAGATTACCGACACTCAGCGGCAGTGCCCCACTGCCACAAACCCGCAATATATGCTCGTTGTCCGTTGATCGGCATTCGTCAGTCGTTCACTTGTCTTGATCGTTTTATGTTTAGTTTTGTTTACCATTAATATTCTTCTTTTTTTCTGGCCCAATTTTTATTCTCGTTTGTAGATGATGGTTTCCTTCAACGTCGACGATGGTCTATTCAGAACTTTTCTGTTTTACTCGGCTATACTGGTACTCAAAGTCCTCGCCATGGCCTTGTTGACGGGCAAGCATCGGTTCACTAAAAAGGTAATTTTTTAAATGACTTGTGGTGTGTGTTTCTTGTTACCTAACCACCCAAATTGAAACAATTGTCGTTAAAAACCATCCAAGTATTACATAATATTATTAGTGTGTTTTTTTATTTTAAATATTAATCGAAAGTAAAAATACAAATTTCATGTTTAATATTCGTTTTTATTTTTTTTATATAATACCAGTAATAATATTTTATTTAATTAACTAGGTATACCACTTCAATCAGTTAGCGTATACATATTTGGAAACATATTTTTTATAATATTATCTATTACAATTTAAAATGTACTAATCTAAGGTACCTATATTTTATTATTTTAGATAGATATAAAAACTCGTTGAAAATTATTATTTGAAAATATTTGTACTGATACCAGNCTTAAAATCCGGTTTGATTGATATGAAAAATAATCACTTCAGTCTAAATACTCGAATACACGACCGCATAAATGAAAACAGATGCAACGTATACGAAAAAAGTATTTAGAAATAATCCCACTATTGTTAAAGCGTTCTCTTTTGTGCGCCGTAATTTATTATAATACGGAGGTCAATTATTATTGTTATTTGTCGTCGTACTTAGTGCGGCATCCGATAGTACCTACATACAATTGAGTCATATCGTAAAATACGAGATATCATAAATACGAGTATTATGTAAAATACGGGTATAAAAAAGGCTTAAACTACTGATGGGTGTACCACTGTTTTAGTAGGGAAGTTGGTAGGGAGGACAAATAGACAAATTTGATTTATAGGCTTGTACACAAAATCATTTCTAACGATAAACGATTCTGAGCAGAGTATTATTAGTCAATTCTTTACCTTGTTGCCGAGCCTCGGTCACTCAGGTAATTCGAAAATAAACAAAATGTGTTGGAAAATTGCCAGTTTTTCCCATTTATTGAGAAAACAACAAAGAAAATCAAACGATTATTTCAATGCAGCCTCAGCATTTCGAATGTAAACATATCTGTTTTTATATGCTCTGTATTTTAGAAATGTATATCTGTATACATCATAATATTTACCGTATTACTCTTATTGTTGTATACAAAAACTAAATTACCCAATTAATTACCACAATAACTGAATATATTCTGCATTTCTAATAAAGTCTTATCATATTGTCTACTTGATAGAGTAGTACCCAAGGCCGAAAATATAATAGGTGACTACCAGGGTGGGTTTAGGACCAATAGATCCACAACTGACCAAATGTTCATTCTAAGACAAATCATCCAAAAACGTTTGGAATTTGACAAGGAGGTACACGTGTTATTTGTGGATTTCAGAAAAGCTTATGACTCTGTACATAGAGAGAGTCTTTTAAACACTCTCAAAGATTTCAAATTCCCCAGAAAAATTATTAATTTCATTGGAGCCAGTCTCAATCATACAGATATACAGGTCAAGATAGGTAACGTAACATCGCAGCCAACTAGAGTAACGACAGGACTTCGGCAAGGGGATGCTTTGTCTCCAGTGCTGTTTAATTTAGTACTGGAGAGGGTAATACGTGAGATGAACATTTCGGAGGGAGTTATATTAGGACAGATCAGAATTGGAATGCTAGCATATGCGGATGATATCGCTCTCCTTGGTGAAGATTTAGATATGATAAAGAGATTGGGAAGTAATCTAATAAATACGGCAAAAAAAGTGGGCCTAACCATTAATGAGGAAAAAACAGAGTACCTTGTGGCTAGCCGAAGAAATAGAAATGGCGGTCTGGAACAATATATCAAAATTGAAGAACTCAAGTTCAAAAGAGTGTCTCAATTTAAGTATCTAGGGTCGATGATAACGGAGGATAACGACATCAAGACAGAGGTGTCAACAAGGATACAACTAGCGAATAGAGGATATTATGGACTTGAAAAAGTCTTGAAATCGAAGGCCTTATCCAAAGCCCTAAAAATCAAAATGTACATGACTCTACTAAGACCGATTGTTCTATACGGCTCAGAAACTTGGGCGCAGAAGAATCAAGATTAATGATATTCGAGAGAAATGTTCTGCGGAAAATTTTTGGCCCGATATACGATAGGCAAACGAATGAATGGAGAAAACTTCATAACGTGGAACTCCAAAGACTTTTCCAAAGGCCGAATATAGTTAGAGAGATCGCCAAGCGGACAATAAGTTGGGCAGGACATGCTTGGCGCAAACAGGGTACTTTGGTAAAATGGGTGATCGAGGAAGAGCCTAATGGAAAAAGACCACTAGGTAGACTTAAGTTAATATGGGAAGATGGTGTGAAGAGGGAAGTGTAAATGATAGAGCCTGGTGTCAAATGGAGAGAAGTAGCGGAGGACAGGGATAGGTGGCAAAGTTTAGCGTTTTCAGGATGGTCTTAAGGACCGTAACTAAAAAAAAAAAAAAAAATATACTACCCAAAGCAACTCATTGTGTAACATTTATAGCTCATAGTTTTCTAGTTAGTACCTATCACTTAGATTCTAATAAAAACAATATAAATACTTATAAAGATTCAGTGTAATTTTTTTTTTAGGTAGTTTGAATAATAATAACAAATATTCATAGAAATTGTAAATTTAACATTTAAATATTAAAAAAACTAAGTACTTAAAGTAAAATGTTATTTATAATTNAGTAAATAAGAACACAATACAACACAATAACAGTCAATACAATTTTTCATAGATTAGTATAATATGTATTTATACTATGTTGGTTGGTATCTACTGACTATTGTTACAGTAATACAATAATATGCCGGCGTAGGGAAAGTGGCGCGCCCATCGCCCAGTGCACTCATAAGTACACTGCAATAGCCTTACCATTACCTTGAGTGGTTGTGGTAGTTTGGTCCTCCAGGTTGGGGGTTATGTGCAGGGCTAACAACCCTGCCATGTGAAATAAACCTTGTTCAGGATACAACCATAAACTTGCCTCGGATATGTGGGGCTTTGGAGAACAAGACTGGAAAACGGAAACCTGGCTTATCTTTTGGAAGTCAAAGAAATCAGGAGATATAATTTAGGAGTGGTAGCCTTGCAGGAGATTAGGTGGAATGACAAAGGTACCTTGGATCTTCAAGACATGACTATATTCTACGGAGAATGTAATGATCGAGAATAATTTGGATTAAAATATATATATAGGAATTTATATGTAACAGATAAAAATCTGGAACAACCCCTAAATGAAACCCCCCCCCCGTAATAGAATCAGGATAGTCTTAGGCGATTTTAATGCCAAATTGGGAAAGGAAAACATATTTAAAACAACCATTTTTAATCACAGCATGCATGACATAACTAGTGAAAACGGACTTAGACTTATCGACTTTGCGAGTGGGAGAGGACTTGTTGTGAAAAGCACAATGTTCCCACGCAAAGATATCTACAAAGGGTCTTGGAAAACGCCTAATGGTAGATACACTAATGAAATAGAAAATGTTATGATTAACACAAGGTTTAAAAACTGTATGCAGGAGGTGAAAACAGTTAGAGGAGTTAACTAGAGTAACGACCGGACTTCGACAAGGGGATGCTTTGTCTCCAGTGATGTTTAGTTTAATACTGGAGAGGGTAATACGTGAAATGAACATTTCGGAGGGAGTTATATTAGGACAGATCAGAATTGGAATGCTAGCCTATGCGGATGATATCGCTCTCCTTGGTGAAGATTTAGATATGATAAAGAGATTGGGAAGTAATCTAATAAATACTGCAAAAAAAGTGGGCCTAATCGTTAATGAGGAAAAAACAGAGTACCTTGTGGCTAGCCGAAGAAATAGAAAATGGCGGTCTGGAACAA
>CABPRJ010001902.1:1561776-1708017 GCA_902439185.1 Cinara cedri | reverse complement strand
AAAAAAAAAAAAAAAAATATACTACCCAAAGCAACTCATTGTGTAACATTTATAGCTCATAGTTTTCTAGTTAGTACCTATCACTTAGATTCTAATAAAAACAATATAAATACTTATAAAGATTCAGTGTAATTTTTTTTTTAGGTAGTTTGAATAATAATAACAAATATTCATAGAAATTGTAAATTTAACATTTAAATATTAAAAAAACTAAGTACTTAAAGTAAAATGTTATTTATAATTGTTTTGTTGATAGGTATTTGCTAACCCTGAAGATACCATTGTCAATAAAAAGTACAAAGTTAAATATGATGATGAAGACGTGGAAAGAGTCAGAAGGTAAATTATATTATAATAAAGAACCTGTCAAGAAATAACATATTTAAATATAACTTTTTTTTTTAGAGCTCATCTCAACGATTTGGAAAATATTCCATTCTTCATAATCGCTTGTTTTGGATACTTATTAACCAATCCAACTGTATTTATCGCCACTAATTTAATAAGACTGTTTGTGTTAGGTAGAATAGTGCATACAATAGTTTATGCTGTGGTTGTTCTACCACAACCGTCTAGAGCTCTAGCTTGGTTTCTTGGATATGGAATAACCATTTATATGGCCGCTCAAGTTGTTTTAAATTTTGCTTAATATATAATTTATTAACATTCGTTATCGGAATATTAATTTTTCATTGTTTCTATATGTATTATTTATGAAATATAAACAAAAATCAAAACTTTCACTAAAATTGAATATCCTATAGGTAATTGCATAAAATATTATTTTTGGAAATTTAACACAGAACAAATTTATTATACCTCAGCAGTTTATACAAATATCAGTTTATACATAAATTATTGAGGTGAAATGTTCAAAAGCTATATTAATTGTAAAGTGGCATACTAAAAAAATAATGAATAACAAAAATTTATTTCTAATAAAGAGTTTACAATGTTGTTATCTAGGAATACGTAAATAGTGTCATAACATAAAATTCAATAACTTGTTTGATGTTTGTCAATGCATTTGAGAGTAAATTATATTATATTATTGTTTACTTAAATTGTATAATATTATACCATTATCTATTGTAGATATTGCTTTGTATAAAAGACCAAACGTTTCTGCAGCAACCTCAATCGATTTTTTTCGTAGACATTTTGAACAAATTGTGAAAAATATCAAACATATTATGAACTTATTGGTGGTGGTATTGGAATATGTAAAATCAAATAAGAGATGGACAGTGTAATGTGCGAAAAAACGCTACAAGAAAAGAAGAGTAGCTACCGGAGACTGTGGAAGTGAACACTAGTGAAAAGGTATTAGTTATTGGTTGAAAATATTTTGCCAGAAAATTAAATTGATAACTATATTTTTTTAAAAAAAAAAAACGTTCTAGACAATAAATTATCAGCGATAAGATAATAGAATTACAACAAAATGCAAAATATTATTTGGTAAAAAACCATAAGAGTTATAATTCTAGCAAATCGTCGGTATAAAACCGGTTTGAATTTCCTCTTAAAAATCAAACCGGAAAAATTTTTTTTTGCAGGAACCGGTATTAAAATTAACGACACCGGTTTAATTTTTCTGCATCATCACATGCATATGGTGCAAACCATTTACACCGGTTTCATCCTCTCTCATTTCCCTCTCGAAATAATAAACAAACTAAACGAATAAATGATAATAATAATTTAATTGATAACAATTAATACCTATTCGAATTAATTTGTATTAAGTAGGTACTTATTAGCGAGAAATTGAAAGTATTATTAATATTATTAGAAGTATCGTATAGGCACTGCCTTAGAAGACCGTGAATATAGATAATACACTAATAATTTAAATAATTGATAGTATTATCATTGTTACTTTTGGACAATGGTGTGGATACATCGATTTCCATCGTCGAATATCTATACGGATGTAAAATAACCGGTACAAAATGTATTGGTACACCGGTGTGTATCAACGAATTTCTAGTCTATGTATAAAACACGGATATGGATACTATCTTAATCTATAAGATGATAATAAACCGTGGTGGATACATAGAGTAATATTACTCAATGGGGTAATCAATAATAGGCTCTCTACTATATAGTATTTATATCCGTGGTACCAAATGGCATCCTCATCATAAATTTTGGTAAGTATGACCGTTATCAATTTAAAATAAGTTTTTCTTGTTTTGTTCGCCCCGTAGTAAAATTCCTATTCACCCCGTTTTATGGTACGTCCCTACCTATAGGTATTGTTGATTCGTTACTAAAAAAGATATGATTTTGTTTTAATTTACCGTGTTCATTTTACTATACATAATATTATACCGTTTGTTTTGACAACAAACGTATAAAGGTGGTTTAAATCAGTCATTTTCTAAGGAGTAAGAGTTAGGCAATTTATGTGGCGTTCTAAACGGGTCGTGTCAGTGTGTGAGAAGTAATTGAACATTAGTGTGAGTGCTGTTCAAAGCATGTACTTAACTACCTTTCACATCGTCATAGCACGTAATCCATGGTAATAAGTACCATTGATATTGCAGTTATGTTATTTTTGGGCTTATCTAATTTGATGACAATATTATTAATAATAATATTTTGTTTATTTCTACAATCTATAGTTATTATACTGTTCACAGTGTAATACAAATATTTTTACCTACCATTTTTATAGTATACAAATTTAATAATAATATTATAATTAATATAATATAATTTTAGATTCTGAACGTAGCGAAGAATGTATTAGTTTTACAAAGATGTTTATTATTATTATTTTGTTTATACTGTACAAAATTTCTACCAGAAATCTTGCTCTGATGTGTATGATATTGATCATTTTCTGAAAGGCAATTTTCTTAGGGAGGTCATTTTTTCATTTTTATGGCTTATGTTTTCAATCATAAGAAACTTATGATTTTACAAAGATGTCTATTTTATTTTTTTTATCTGTACGCAATTTTTCTACCTGAATACCTGCTCAGATTTTTAAGTGTAGCACCTTTTCTGAAAGGGAATCGGTGTGAGTAGGTACTTTAGGATGGTCATATTTCAATTGTCTCATCGAATTCGAAAAACTGAAAAAAAAAAAAGGGAAAAATATGAAAAATATAGGCATTTGTTATAATATATAACAGCTTTCTGTTTTTCTGTGAATACCTATTCTACAAGCAATTTGGCTCAGATTTATAATGATACCATTTTTTTTGAAAGGAAATTTGAATGGAAAAGTACTTAAGGGAGGCCATTTTTCGATTTTCTCACGAGTTTTTCAGCAAATGTGAAAAACCAACTGAACTTCGCTCAGAACCGTTTTTTCCTAAGCATTGGTTTATTGTTGCTTACAGGTATAGTACGATTGGTGAAAAATAAAATGGTTTTTTGATTTTCTTTGTAGTTTTTTTTAATAATTGAGCAAAACCGACAAAAATTCAGAAAGTACAGAACTATGTATGAAAATAATAATTCTTTTATTTTCAATTTTGTTTTTTTATAATGTAATTTAGTTTGGAGTATTCATAAAGACTTGATATTTTGACAGAAAACTTATATTTGTTTTTTCTAGACGTGGTAACATTTTCAANGTACGTACTCTATGGATACAATTGTTAGACTAAACAGAAATGATTGACAATTTAACATGAGGTTTATTAAAAGTCGTATTTTGTGTTTAAAAAAAAAAAATTTATACGAAATGTATTATTAAAATGGTATCGCGTGAATCAATCATTCATTCTTAAATATTGCAAAAAGGTAAACGAAATATATGTAATACTTACGATGACTGATTTGTCGTAATCACATTAAGGAATAAATAATCGTGGTCTGTGACGGATTAGATGCACAATACGCAGTTTGATATATTACAGAAAAACATTATCATCAATCATTATCAAACAAATCATTGGGGATTTGGGAATATTATTATTTACAACGTTATCGTATAATTTATTATTATATTACACAGGTCTTATTATCTTATTATCTAATCAATTTTTAGATAATCGGTAATACGCACGACGGCGGGAACGCCGACGGATGTTCGTCGCGTAATCGCGTTCTCACACTCGCAGGCATAAGTCGTCAATGCAAACTTAAGACAAAGTATTCAATTATTTTCGGAATAGAAACATGTCTCGGGTGTGACAAAATTGTGAGACTTGGGCTGGTGCGATTTTAATTCAAACAGACTTAATTTTACCCAATAACAAACTCGGTCAACAAACAATTTTTGTGTATAATGAGTTCCACATAACCAAGAGTTTTGTTGATATAAATTTGTATTTAAATGACCTGTAGAATACCTTACGAAGTTTTTTGTCAGGGGTCAAAACTGACAAAATCGGAATGGGCCTCTTGCCTACCTACTTTTAGTAAATCATTTTTACTATCGGAATTCCAACGTCAAAATGGCGTTTCCAACAACATGACAACCTCGTCTGTCACTGGATGCATAATACAAATGTTGAATGAATAACACGACAACACGCGTAAACAAATTTAAACGAACCTACACGAACGATGATTTGAACATGACAGAAATATAATCAGATATTGAAATCGGTTTCATTAGGCGCTGCGACAATTATAACTTATTTATGATTATGTGTTTTGTTGTTGAATGTGCCGCAGTCGTGGCCGCAAGCTTGCCATAATATCACAACTATTTTTAGTACACAGAGGCGATTAAAAACGAGCAGCACGATGATCAATGCGCATGCGCAATTCTGCTTATTTAACAGTCTCTGGTCACGTGCATACGCGTATGTGTAATTAATGTACATAAGTAAAAGTTCAGACGTCATGGGAACATTACCGCCAACTAAAATGTCAACGTTTGTCTACGTAATAATTATTTCGTGCGTTTCTTGTCAGTTTATCGTTATTTTTGGTAATAAACACGGACCAATATTATACAATAATAAAACAAATGTTAATTCATATTATTGAACTTCGCAAAGAATTTCGTCTCAAATAAAATCATAAACACTTACATTAAAAATTATCAGCGAAATGTTTGCTGTCGGTGAGCTAAGAAGTATTATTTACTACAACATTTTAGGTGAGGCGCCTCCTCACTTGTTTCATCCTCAAAGCCGCCACTGGGTCATCTTATGCGGCATATTGCATACATTTTGGTACAGCAAAGAATATTGTCTATATCTGAATAAGTAGGTATTTTATATAAAGGTCGAAAGTAAAAGGAACGGTATTAACTGGTTTTTCGACGTAACGTAAAAATTAATTAATTCACATTAACAGAATAACTGTTTTTGACGACAACAGCGGAAAAGTGGTACCTAGATATGTGTGCTGGTTTGCGTGAATCTAGGTTACCTTATACCTTATAGGTACCTATATATTTATATAGATTTAGGTTATAACATTGGACCAATGTTTTACTGGTCCTTACTACTATCACAGTCACACCAGTAATACCAATTATTTAATATTAATATTTTCTTAATAATATACAAATTATTTTACGTATTCCAGTAAGTTAAGTTAGGTAACTCAAGAAACTCCAGGAATTCAAGAATCTAGCTATAGTATAATATAATATCTCTTTGACTGACTAGTCAAGGAGATATTGTTTTTTTTTTTTAATATTACTACTAAAATAGTAATATTTGTAATGGTAAATAATAACTCGCGTGATAATAAGCTTGGTTTAAGGATGAGCTTATATCTATAACAAAAATAGGTAACGTTTATTTATTTTACAGTGGAACGCCGATTATTCGAACGTCCAATATTATCCGGACTAGAAAAAATATGGTCTTTTCAGTAACGTATCTAGGGGGGGGGGAGTTGTAACCCCTCCGAAATGTCTTTGAAATAAAAAATAGAAATACTAATAGTTTGAAAAAACTATTGTTTTATTAATTGTATTTTGTTAACTAAGTGTTATTACATAAAACAGTTTACATAAATAATAAAAATTAATAATATACAAGTCCAGTCCAGTGTAGTATGTATATTATGATAATAGGTAACTCTATGGTTATCAAGTATCGCTTTCGGTTGTACAAAAGGACAAAGTATTTTGCGATTGTCAATAGAAGAAGTATATCCACAGACTAATCGTTTTTAACTAAAAATACATGTGCAACTCGATGGGTCGATCGTCATGATGCAGTTATATTATTTTAAAAACTTTAACCAGCCATTTTACATGCACTAGATAAAATTATACTTTGGATAGATTCTGACACTTTTAGTTCTGCAAGTCCATCTGCTACGTAATCATCGATAAAACAGTTAAAATTTCAAACAGCTTTATCTATTTCTATTTTAGTGAAAATACTTTCCATAAGTTTTCCATTTAGCCGATATCTTCAAACAGTAAATCTTGATTTAAAAACTGCATTAGAAACTGCTAATGTTTAAAATAATATTCAAGATATTAGAGAAAATTGTGAAGTAGAGTTTATACAAATTTATTTTCATTTGTAATAACTATGTGTGAAAAATTTGATATTACCGTTAGATTGCTACTAACTAGGTTGTGTTTACATACCGATTTTTTTCGGTATACCGGTGTGTCGGTATTTTTCGGCAAATAGTTATCTATCGTCTTTACACTTTTCGATAATGAAGCTAAACCAAGTTGGTTGGCAATAGGTGTATAATCGTAATGTGCACAATTGTTATCCAAAAAGTAAAAAGGAAAAATAACTACAAACTTGGCAGACATATTTTCTAAATTAAATAAACTTCATTTTTATATTTACAAGGGATATAGATACACTTGCAGACTTGCAGTTCGTGCGGAAATTCAATCGACAATTATGCGATCAAAACACGGCCCCTAAACACGCGCGAAATGTATCACGTCTGCGGTATTTCGGCAGTCGATCAGTACTCCGGTTACCACGGTTACTATTTAGCACGAGAACGGAAGTCGTGCCGGACAATATTGAACGACCGTTTCGTGTATCTGCGTACCAATTATTTTTTATAACCATCTAGCGCCCTATCAGTTAATATTGCGTGCATGATCATTCCCCGAATTGCTGTAGGCAAGTCGGTATAATATTATAATAATATCGACCTCATGCACGGCGCCGCGGTTTTAGTAATGACTGCGATATTGTATAACACGTATAACATACCTATAATAATAGGCATAACTTCAATTCATTATTAAAGTTCATCGCAACCCGACGACTTGGCGTTATCATTTTTCGCACTTTGGACCCGAATGTGTGATAAGCACTGACCGTGAATCGTGATACGCAAAGAGACCGGATACCACCGGTGGTGATAAGACGTTTTAAAAAAGATTGAAAATATTTTTCAGTTTTCCGTCGATTTCACAACGACGGCGGCGAGCACTACGACAGTAAAATTGATCTGTCCGTCTGTGTCCGTTGACGCGATTCCGGTTACCACCGCCTAGGCCGCGACCGACTCGTATTCCAACGCGTATATTATTGCACGACACGTCAACACACGGTAGCAGTCGTGCACACGGTTCGCGGGACGGCGGTTCGTCGTTATTGGCATATTATTTTATGATCGCCAGCGAGCACGCCCGAATTGCGGCCCCTCCTACCCTTCCGAGATCGCAGAAATGAGCGAACGAGTCAATAAACCCATAAGGGTATGGTGCGACGGATGGTGAGTACTCTCGAGTAATTTATTTTTCTCGTCCCGAATGCTTGTCGTAGGCGTCGGATCATATTGGTTTTTTCTCTTGCATAGCTTTGACATGGTTCATTTCGGCCACGCCAATTCGTTGAGACAGGCCAAAGCTTTGGGTCATTATCTGGTCGTCGGCATACACACCGACGAGGAAATCACAAAGCACAAAGGTCCGCCCGTTTTCACCGAAAAAGAGAGGTTTGTACCCGTCTAATCATTTCAAATGTGTTTTCCAACTCAGTTATTAGTAACGTATTTCAACACATAATATTATCACACTGACTGAAATTTGCATTTGTTAGTTATTCGATGCCAAGTGGGTCGTCTCTTAGTTTATAACTACATTTCCTGCTTGAGGCCCATCGGGTAGCATAGAGTGATATATATTTTTATGACGCATTTTATTGTGTTATGATAATGAGAATGCTGTAAAACATAAAAAAATGGATATGATACTATCGTAGACACTTAATTTGATTGGTTTTCTTTTTTTTTTTTTAATGACCTGGAATTTCAATTATACATGTAGAAATATAGCTAAAGAAGTATTTCTGTTTTATATTTATAAGATTCAAAATATATTTAAATTTATGATTTTCCAAAGAAAATAAGAACATTAATCTTTTTGAATTAGGAACCTATACTTAATATTAATATGCATTATTTACCCTTTCCTTTAAATTGTCTACAAAACAAGTTCATATTTATAGTAAATTCAGATAATTGTATTTCAACATCCTTATTTTAACCATGGTTAGTTATTTAAGTTTATGACAAATATTAACTGAAATTATTATTATAATTATAATTATATTTTATTATATTTTACTAGTTGGGGATAAATGACTAGTTGTGTTTATCGATTTATTTTTTAACTGTTTGATGTGGATCTTTAAAATACAATTATCATTTTTTGACAAATAAACAATGACTATTATAGTAGAGTACTGTGTTTTGTGATAACATACTTCATTTACTTTTTTTTATTGAGAATTTAATTTTATATTAGCTTCTTTTTTTAAATTTGAATTGTCAATTATTTTATAGTTAAACAAATGAAAACGTCTATTAAATATATGAAATAAATTGAATACCATTTTATTTTTACTAAATCAAGTTTAATATTTATCTCAGTTATTTTTTAAAATAATTATAAATATTTTTTTTAAAAAAGAGTTAAAAAACTTATCTGTCAAACAAAATTATACTCTAGAAGGTGATTCTTTCAATGTCAAGCACTCATTATTCACAATGTATTGACTTTAAAAAAAAAAATGTTTTTAACGATTTTATAAACAAACAGCCCTAAAATGTTACATTTTCATTATTTTTGGTCACTCTTAATTTTGGGAGTGAAACGACTACCAAATTTTTAAATAGTAACTTACATTACCAGTTTCATGAATAAATAGATTATTAGTTTAAATACATTTTGGTGTTAAAATTGTTGATTTCCATCAACCCGTTCATGAGATATTTCAATTTTAAATTTGTAATAGGGGAAAATAGCAGAGTATCATTTGTGTGACTGCACAATGTGCAGCTTTGAATGTTGTTCCTTTACTCACCCCTACTTAAACTTAAAAATGGAATATCTTGTGAATCAGTTGATGAAAATCAAAAATGTATTTACACTAACACTCTATTTATTTATGGAACTTTTGATGTAGATTACTATTTGAAAATCAAAAGTTTGTTTCTGTTCACTCTGAAACAAAGGTAAAAATAATGGTATATGTAAGAGCAGTTTGTTACTTAAATTGTCAAAACACACAATTTTTTTTGAACAAATTCAATACTTTTTTAAATAATGGATGATCAACAATAAAAAAAATACCTTGTATATATTTTAATATTAAAATAACTACTTATTTATTGGTTTTTATACAAAAGATTCAATTTTTATATCTGCTTGAATATGTTAATATGTTGAAACAAATAATTAAAATAACATTACTTATTTGGATTGACCTATCATATTTTAATTAATTAGTATTTCCTAATTGATATTAATGAAATGGAAATAAAAAAGACTGACATATTTTACACATGGGTGGGCAATTGTTGGGTTAGGTTCAGTAGGTAGAGAAGAAATTTAATGTATATCTGTACGCAACAGTACAAAAAATATTCCAAGTCGGAATTGCTTTGTCAACAATATATAATATGTTATATTATGGTAAAATAATTGCATATGCATTATATATTTTATTTAATAGTTGTTTAATATTGTTTACCTATTTTCCCAGTTTTTCTTCGTTTTCCCCCGTTTTTTCCAATAAATTGGAAAAACTTCTGAGAAAATCAAAAAATTACCTCCCTAAGTACCTCCCCAGTCTGAATTTCTTTTTGAAAAAGTGCTATCATTGAAAATCTGAGCAAAATTGCTGGTAGAAAAGTTGTTCACAGAACAAAAAAAAAGAAATAAACATTGTAAAACCAATATATTCCTACCTCTACTCAGAATCTAAAATATATCCAAATATTGATTTGTTAGTTAGTATATTTGATAGTAGTTTATAATAATTACTTATTAAACTCATGAAAATAATTTTAATTTGTCATTAAATGTATTTTATGAACTAAAACAAATTAATTAATTTTAATAAAATTTCAAGGTACAAAATGGTGAAAGCAATTAAATGGGTTGATGAAGTAGTAGAAGGTGCTCCTTATGTTACAAATCTTGAAACTTTAGATCAACACAACTGCGATTTCTGTGTTCATGGAGGTAAATAATTATTTTTGTTATTATATTTTTAATAAATTTAAATTATTTGCCTATGTTTTTATTTTTGTAGATGATATAACAGTCACAGCTGATGGAGTTGACACATATCATCTTGTTAAAAACGCTAACAGATACAAGTATGATGGATAACTAATTTGTATACATTATTTAACCATAAATAGTATATTAATTTCTCATATTTTTATAGGGAAGTTAAACGGACCGAAGGAATTTCAACTACAGATGTAGTTAGTCGTATGTTGACAATGACAAGGCAACATTTCTATAAAGGGGATAAAGAATATACAGTAGAAAAAGAACATTCCTCAATAATGGGTCAAGACAAAGCTGCCAGAAGTCCGTGGACAGGATGTTCACAGTTTTTACCTACTACAAAAAAAATTATTCAGTTCAGTGAAGGTACAGAGCCTAAAGTAAGAAAATTGTTTTGCTTTGAATTCTATTATCTTGAAACACATTTTAACAAAAATATTTTGTTATAATTTCAGCCTACTGATAGGGTAGTGTATGTTGCTGGAGCTTTCGATATATTTCATGTTGGTCATTTAGACTTCCTAGAAAAAGCACATAGACACGGTGATTTTCTTATTGTTGGTCTACACACTGATCCGGTAGTTAATCAATATAAAGGCTTCAATTACCCCATTATGAATTTACATGAAAGAGTTTTGAGCGTTCTTGCATGCAAAGTAATATTTTTTTATAATTTATTAAAACCGGCAGAAGTATTTAGTGATTAATTTTTTAGTATGTATCCGAAGTTGTAATTGGAGCGCCATATAGTGTAACAGCCGATTTAATGAAACATTTTCATGTTGATGTTGTGTGCCATGGTAAAACGCCAGTGAAAATGGATGTAAATAATCAAGACCCATATGCAATTCCAAAGGCAATGAATAAATTTGTGACTGTTGATTCAGAAAATAATATGACAACAGAAAAAATTGTCGAGCGTATTATAATAAATAGGTAAAAGAAAATAATAATACCTAAATTCCTTGGTAACAGTTTAATTTAATTATTTGTATAAGAAATTTAATGTTTAACTGCTCAAAACAATTAATTATTGCTAACAAAAAACAATTCTGTGGGTATACAAGTTTATCCATCTAAGTGGGTACATTCAATATCTCAGAAAGTATTCTTTTTTCTATTTTTTTTTTTCCAGAAAATTTAAAGAAATTTAACATTTACATCTTTTTTTGTTAACCTCATTTTTGGGGGTGAAACGACTACCTACTTTTGATTTTCAAATGGCAATATATATTACAAATTCCATAAATAGATAGAGTATTAGTTAAAATTATTAGTTGACGTTTTAATATCTAGTTTTCATTAACCCTTTGATGAGATATTCCACTTTAAAGGGTAGGAAGAAAGTGGTAGCACGACGTGTGACATTCTTTTAATGCACCACTATTTTCCCCCGACCAAACCTTAAAACTGGAATTTCTCTTCAACTGATTGATGGAAGTGAAACATTTTAGCACCAAAATTAATAACTAATACTCCATCTAATTATAGAATTTTTAAAATAGGTTGCTATTTGAAAATCAAATGTAGGTAGTCGTTTTTCACCTCCAAAAATAGGGCAACAAAAAAAAAAATGTAAAAGTTACATTTTAGAGTAGCTTGTTTCTTAAATTTTCAAAAAAACAAATGGAAAAAGTAAATACTTTTTAAGATATTGAGTGTACTTCACTTAAATGGATCACCTTGTATACATGTTATGAAAGGCCGTAATATTTACGATTTGAAAATAATAAATTTCATACATTTACTAATTTTTCCTGCTTTTTCTTCTGGGTTTTTTTCATTTACTATGAATACCTCTGAGAAAATCAAAAAAAGACTTCTTAAATGTACCACCTCGGTCAAATTTTCTTTCAGCAATTTCTGCACTTGAAAATTAGAGCAAAATTTCTGTTAGGAAAGTTGTTCACAGAAAAAAAAAAATATAATATGTTGAAAACCATATTGTTTTATCCTTTTGATAAGCTATTTTTGAATGAGTTTATGGTTCAGAAATATTTAGAACAATATAAACTGTAAACATTTTTTATATCTTTTAAATAAAATAAATTTAGCTTTTATTTTTGTTTTACTATGTTTTCTTTCTTTCTGTGAACAACTTTTCTACCAGTAATTTTGCTCCGATTGACAATGCCACTTTTCTAATAGGTAATTTTACTGGAGAGGTACTTTAAGAAGATAATTTTTTGATTTTCCTAGGATTTTTCCAAATAAATTAGAAAAACAGAAAAAACTTTGGGAAACTCGGAAAATAGGTAAAAAATATTAAATAAATATTGTTAAGAAAAATGTATAATGCATATTATTTAATTATTTTACCATAATATTATAACATATTATATATTGTTGAAAAAGCAACCGAACTTCTGAAACATTTTTTCGTTAGCAATGGTTAATTTTTACATAGAGGATATACGTTAAATTCCCATCTAAATCCTACTTTCCTAACTTCCTACATACAATAGTGGCTGTAACTGTCCTTATTATCCTAGGACAGCTATTGTTATTTTTATTCGATTGCGAGTAGTTTAACTCATTTTTATTTTTTCTAGAATGTAATACTTGAGTGTGACATCATACTTGTTTTTGTTAAAAATACTTAAACATTAGATTACTACGTATTTGTAGTATGTTTCATTTTTATGTTAACACGTTACTTAAGATATTAATTTTATTTTTACAGACTCGAGTTTGAAGCTAGAAACTTAAAAAAGGAAGCCAAAGAGTTGGCAATTATCAAAGAAATGGATAAAATAAAATTGGAATCGTGCTAGTATCGTGTGAGTTATTTTTTTTATAGATAATAAAATGTGTTGATAATAAATTGTGTAGTTGGTTATTTGTTCAAATAATTTTAAAATTATGTTCATGTTACCAGTCAATACATTGATCAATTTCTTCTTAATGTTTACATTTTGTTGTTGTTTGATTTTTGTTTACTATTATTACTTATATTAGCTAATAACTGTATAATAACTTAAACAATTAATGTGTATTATAATATTTATTTTTATATAGTTATATTAGAGTGAATAACTCTTAAATTTTTATCCAAATCCATATTGTGTTTTTGTTATGTGTAAAAATAATCAAATTTTGTAATATAGCAATGGATATATTAGTTTAATTATATTATTTTATTGTATTTTTTTGAAAATGTATAGTGAAACTTAGTGCCAAAAATAATAACAATATGAACTTTAAATACGCCTTGTATTGACAAAAAATATAATACTTATAAAATGATTTGATTCTGTCTGTTATTTCAATTTTAACTAAGTTTAAAACTAACTAATATTTGTACATGTAACGGCACTGTTACTGTTAATTAGTAAGTATTAAAAACAACTAGTGGAAGTTTTTTAATCATATGAATGTTTTAATGAGTTGCTGCATTTTTATTTCTTGAGATTTTAAATGTATTTAGAGCAGAAATATGATCTTAATTAAATTTAATCTACCTTTTTATTGTTAACTCAATAATATTTGTAAGTGGTCACTAATGTTTTATAAATCTTTTTGTCTTCATTTCTCTCTATATTATATCAAATTTTGTATTAAGTTAAATTATTTTTAAACCATTGAAATTGTAACAATGGTTTGACTGCTTTAGAAGCTGTTTTTCCAAAAAAAAAAAAATAATCAGATTTTTATAGCAAAAACAATATTTTTATCTTCCAAAGAATTGGGTAATTTTGTTATATAGAGTATACACAATTTATTAATGTATAGTTTACTCAATATATTATTGTTCTCATTCTTATACTTTTCTTTTACTACATTTTTATTGTACAGATTATTAATTATACATAGGTACACATATCAATATTACCATATATTGTACTTAGCGTTCCATGATTTAATTTTTAAATTTAATAAAACTTAATGTTTTTGATATGTATTAATGTATTTATTTATTAAATTAATTGTATTGATAATATTTTAGGTGTAAAGATACAACAAATGAATATACATGTTATAGGTTAGAGTTTTGTCAATTACAGTAGATTGCAACATGCAGGTAATTAAATTATTAAAAAGAAAAAATATTTTATATGCTCATAATTTTTTTTATGGATCATGTTATTTCTCTTAGTATACAGCAGTATTTACACAAGTTGATATCATTTTTAAAAACAAAGAACAATACCGGTGTGTTAACTTCTATTTATTTTACAATATTGTAATTAAAATACTATAATAGTAGCCAACTACTACTGGTCTTTGATCGTATATTGTAACTAATCACAAACTGTGTGTGAAAATTATCGAATCAATTAATATTAATGTTAGCTAATAAAATATGTTTATTGTGTTACGATTCATGAAATATTTAAAAACTAATTGCAGTGCCAGTATGAATTTGTTTTTTTCTACCAGTTAGACAGTGGAAAATGATTGGTTGTTTTATGGTATACGTATGAAGCCGAGAAAAATAAACACACTTCTAGTTGTCTTTTAGCAGGTCTCTTGAACACACAATAAAGGAATAATTGTTTGCCCCCTTACACAAAACGTAAAAAATGCATCTTTTAACGTTTAATTTTTACATTGTAGTAATTACGTTATCTCTGAAAAGACTTAATACTTAAAGACAATAGGCTGCCATTTGGACTTAAAAAATCTACCTTCCAATCCTGGTAATTCTTGCCAGTCAGCAAACTATCCGCTATTCCCTGTCTGACCGTGATGCTAATAATTATTTCCTGTGCGTTCACATGCCGGTTAACCATCGTCAAATGAAACGGTACCTATATTATTTTCGATGATCGTTTGCACCTATACTGACGATTTGTATTCTCGCGGTCAGTCGCGAGCGTGCGTATCGTCGAAAATGTGTTTTCGGACACTGGTCACGCCGCTGCTATTGTCGTAAAAAACGGTCCTCACAAACAAAACGGGGACAATTTTTTTTGAAAAATTACTATGGTTTGTGCGTACTATTCCGGACGTACAACTGCAATAATGTAACTATAGATAGTCTATGTTATGTACATTATAATATTGTATACGTTAAAAATGCATTTTATAGGATTCACGTTAGCCGGCGCAATTTTTTTTTTCGTTTTTGTCCAGCATATATCCCGATTCGTCCCCTATATATTGCAGACGGCTGTCGAAACCCGACCGCCAACTCTGTCGTAGGGTCTTCCCTGCTGTGGACGGTTTCTTTCTTCCGGCGAACGATAAAAAATATTATAATACACCCATATGACCTATACCTATGTAGGTACCTAGCTGCGCGTAATGAAATTTCTCACTGAAAATAAAAAATTATATTAGGACAGTACTTATAAGCCCATAAACCCAAAATCTTACGTGTGTCTACGTCTTCGGCGGAAATAAGTTGAACGGTTAATAAATAATTACGATCCACCGTAAATGTTTAGGTACGATAGGAATTCGCGAATAATACGAATACTTACTGTACTTATTACACCTACTTTACATATCCCATTTATCCTGTATATTTAATAAAAATAAAAATAAATAATACAATATAGGTACCTACGGTAAGAAGATAAAATAAGGTTATAAACGCCGATGAGGTGTTTACGAACGGAACAAAGTTGACCCCCGGTCAATGTGGTAAGTCGTAAAATTCATGGTGAAAAAACGCTGTACAACCACGATGATCTCGTATTGTATTGGTTCGATCCGATAGAAACGCGGCGGTACGGTAAGCGCGTAATCAACGCGTACTTTATTATTCCTGTCGGACAACGCAGTGTTTTCGAGCGCGCGCGTGGGTATAATTACGTTCGAAGTTCGAAGTGTTTTCTGATGTTTATTGTTGTGTCAAAGTTCGTTTTTTTCTCTACACGGCGTGGCGGCGCGGTGCAGGTAAACGTCAATTTCGTCCATTGTCGAGATTCCGAGTGATGACGTCGATTGTGCACAAACACAAAGCCACGGTCGCTGCGGTGTCGTCGGTAAACATCTCAACAAAATGGCGACGGCACGTATTTATATTTATGCCCGAGTTTAATCTGATGTGAGTACACGATAACAACAGCTATTAATCTATACGGCTTTACGCTTACGTGCAAAATTACCGCGAATATTTTTTGTTCGGCGGTTTTCTGACACAACACACCGTTGTACATAGCTTGTTAGTTGTTCATAATCTAGGGTTTTTTTTTTTTTTGTGAGTTACGTGGTAGGTAGTAAAAATATTGTGTAGATCCTACGGTCGACACCCCGTTTGACTTTATCATCGGAAAGTTCCGCGTACCGTTTTTGTTTGTGTAGGCACCGGATGACTGTTGCGGTATTACCATTTTTTTTTTTTTTTTTTTTGTACATTGCGTATCTTTTGCACCATTTGTCGGGAGCGGTTTTCCGAATAAAATATTATCTCCAGCATAGGTGTAGACCAAAACATTTCGTAGGAAAAAACTATGGGCGGCAGGGGAGTGGTTAGAACGAGACGAATACGCGATCTTTGAGTAGCGGCTGCTTCGCGATTTTTTCAAGATTTTGGGTTGGGTGACGAATGTTCATTATCAAAATAAATAAAAAATTATAGTTTTTTGGAACTATTGACGATGATTGGTTACTATGTAGATTACGGGTTGTTTCCGAATTTTTTTTAGATTCATTTGCTACTGGAGGTTAGTATAGGCATATTTACCGTTAGATTTTTACTAGGCTCGTTTGCAGGAGGGTGTTTTGGGTGTTCAAAAACCTCGTGAAACATTTGGTTTTTTTGTATAGTTATTTACTAATTCAATTTTAATATTAGGTTATTGCACTAATTTTCAATAACCGATTTTCTAAAACACCCCTCACCCTTAACTTTTTTCCGTGTAGGTACGTCCCCGATTGTCAACATAATTATTATTAAGGTACCCAGTGGCGGCTCGAAGGAGATATATTTGAATCACGCGTAATTCACAAAAAAACGGGTGGATGGGTCGTGGGTGCCTGGGTGTTCAGAAATATAACAAAAATCATTGTGTTTTTACAAAATTAAACATCCAAATAATTTTAGACTTCGGAAATTTGATAAATTTGACAAATTTTAATTTCATTTGTGGTAGGGTGGGAGTGGATAGGTGGATCAAATCGGTGATTTAAGGTAAAAATAATTCGAGCCGCCACAAACTATAAGTACCTATGGGCTATCGGACATTCGTTCTGTTGACCGTGTTGAAATTTATCCGCCGATAAAAAAAAAAAAAAAAACAGCCGTTATTATTTTGTTAGACAACCTATTCGAGCGTCCTTAAATTTAAAACGGTTTATCTTAAGTTTTTTTCAAGTATTTTTTACATAGGTTGTTGATATTATGATCAAACCACTTTAATGTTTAAATCGTCTTGGAAATTGTTCATGTAAACGTGACTCCTCCTAAACGTAAACCTCGGTCGATATGACCTAACGATTAAATGACCTACCTGTAATGGCTTAAGAATTCGATATCACGGTTATAAAAACTTCTCTGATTTTAGAGCTTACTCAGTCCATCAATTTACTATGAAATTCCCCACAATACTATACCACTCGAATCGCTCGTATATTTATCCTATTTATCTTACTGTTCAAGAAGGCGAGCTATCATCATTTGCAATTCGATCGTAAAAACGATTTTATGCGGGATAAATAATGACTCGAGAGTGCAGACCTCATTAGGATATTCAATTTTCACCTAAATAAAATAGAGAATTTGCAACTGTGCAACGTTGTTTTTAGTTGTTCGATATTACAAATAAATAACATTCTTATTAGTGTTCTATAATTTTTTAAATCAATGTTTTTCAAACTCGAGAACCTAATTTTTTTGTAATAATAACATCAAAAAACTAAAATCAATGGCTTCTCTATTTTTTTTTTTTTTTTTGTAGTGAAAATTTAGTTTCTTAATTAATTCTATAGCTCGAGAGTAATAATTTTTGCCCGAGCGAAACGGATTCTTTTTAATTTCACGGTTACATAATAAATACTTGCGACAAATAACAATGCGACACGGGACTATTTTTAAATGTATTTGAAAGCGAATTTGAAATATTTTCGAGTTAATAAAGTTTTATTTTCCCAAAAATTCCGAGAAAATTGTCAATACTCCTAAGGTTGAAATAAGATTGACATTATTGTACTCTAACTAATTGTTACTGATTTTTAAATAAAATATTTAGTATATTTAAAATGGAATAAAAATTAATTCTTGTTGATATATTTTATCGAAAAATCTGTACACAACAATAAATCGTTGCTAACAAAAAACTACTTGTTGCTACCAACAAGTATACAACTTATGATGAACCTTGTGTTAAATTTTCGAGTATTTTCGCTAGGCTACGATAATCTTATACACATAAACCCGATTATGAATTTGAAGAGTATTTTGTTGAAAAGTGTTATATCAATTTCTGCATTAAATATATAAAAGTTTATAATTTTATTATAATTTTTTTGTTATATTCTACAATCTTATAACGACAGCTACCTATGACTCATAGGTGATTTTAAGTAGGTTTATTTTGAATTGTAATTTACGAACAAATACTATGTATACATTGATATTTTATAGATTTTGAGTAGATCAACTAAAAATTGTCTAGGATGCGTTTTTTCTCGAAATTAAATTTTCAGTTAGTAAAAATGCTCTTAAACTTTCACACTTTTGGGAGGTCACTTTTAGATTTTCTTAGGAGTTTTGCCAATAAATGGGAAAAACCGGAAAAAAACAGAAAAAAACATAAGAAAAACGGAAAAATAAGTACAATATTAAACAAATATTATTAAAGAAAATGTTTAATGCATATGCAATTGTTTCATTATAATATGACATACATATTGTTTAAAAAACAACACTATGAACCGAACTCTATTCAGAATAATTTTTTCGTTAGCAACAGTTAATCACTGTGTATAGATATACATTCAATTCCCTTCTATATCCTACCTTTCTAACTTTCCACCTAAATCAGTGGACTGTCCATGGTGTGATGTGATGTATTTATACTTATATTTTCGTTTTATAAACATTTAAAATTTAATTTATAATACTATTATGAATTGGCGGTCATCATTGGTAGATTCGAGGATTGTGTTATTCAGATACCTATTAAAACAAAAAAAAAAAAAATTAATAAATTTAATTATTAAATAACATACAATGTAAATATACTTATGATATATTCAACATTTTTGGTTTTCGAATTTTAACAGATTTTGTGTCCATATTGTGCACATTAAAACAGATAACTAACTTATATCTCTTAAGATAAATTGTAATATTACCTAGATATATCTATATATAATATCAGAGTTAGGAAAATTCCTTTTAAAAAGGAATGCATTCCTATTCACATTCCTGAGCTGAAAAAAGGTATTCATTCGTTTAAACAGGAATTTAATTTAATGAGTGTATGCTTTACAAACATTCTATAATATTAGGTTGTTAAAAATAACCTATGCACCACAGTTTTCAGTGTTGTCTAAAACAGTTTCAGAATGTATTCCCAATTATCCCTACCTATCCTATATCTACCTACTTAAGAAATAAGCAATTTCAACAATCTAAATTCACACGAACATAATATTTTGAAAAGTGCCTATCTAGACATACATGATTATGTACGTAGGTAGATACTTTTAACATTCCATTATTATCCTTTATACAGCAGTTCTTCATATTTTATCTTTTCGCATATTTTCAAATGACTAACATTGCACAAGTATTCGATCGTATTAAAATATTATAATAGCTCCTATCGTATAGCTGCTGCTATTGCTGTATACATACATGATATTATAAACTCGTGACTAATGTATATTTAGTAATGATTTTAATACCTATACAAACACTACAATAATACACATCAGAAAAATACCAATCAGCAATAATTATTAACGTTATCATTTAATATTTTCCCAGGGTTATCTGCAACATTTAATTTAAATATTATTTACTCGGACCTTTAGCTTTCTATTAAATCATACAGTAGATAGTCATCATTCCGGAATTATTCATCGCGGCAAATAATGGTTATTTCGATTTCTTTACATAAGAAATTAAGGCGTTGATGATAATAATTTATTAACTTATCATACAATTTATAATGGGCACAACTGAATTGTTATCGTCGAACTATTCGATAATTGATCGCATTCGAACTGTTCAATGGATTAAAAACTATAATATATATATAGTTTCTATAGAACTAATAGTTTTCAAAATTTTTCGGAATAAAAATTGTCAACCATGGAAAAAAAAAATCAAATAAATATTTCATAATTCATCCAAACTATTGACACGAGTTGTATAAATAATTCTGAGGTGTCTAATACTGGACAAAATTTTATATATACCTAATAAATAATCCAATTCTGCAGTAATATAGGTTGCAGCTAGGGCTCATAAGTTGATGCATTTTGGCTTTTGCTAGGTCGTATTGCATTTAATACAAATTTTTAATTTAATTCAATACCTTCTGGTAACATAGAAATTAGTATCAAGGCTACATGATTCATTACAGATGTATAGGTAATATGACATTTAAAGTTGCATATTTTGAGGTTTTTCGTAGAGGTTTTTTTATCTATCATCGGTGACTGATAAAAATATCTTCGCGAAAATATGTTCGACAAATATTTCTCTTAAAAATATATTCGTGGAAATCTTTTAGACAAAATATTAGAATTTTCCTATACAAATCCTATCCTATACGATCGTATAACTTATCATGATACTCCATATGACGCATTTATTAATTCATTTCATTTTTATATGTAAATTTTTTTATTTATATTTATTTACGTTTACTAACCATTTTAATAATTTTGTATTTACTTTATTATTTTATTAAATATTTTAAATATATAATTAAATAAAATATCAACAATTATTTATTTGTTTCATATATTTACTAGTGTGTATCATTGTATCAAAGTTGGACAAGTTAGTCATTTTTTTCAACTATTTAAATTAAGCTGCTTTAATATATATATAACTAATAAAGTTAGAATAGAAATTAGTTACTAAAATTTCCTAAAATTCTAACTTAGCTAGTGAAAATAAGTAACCTAAGTTAGAATAAATGTTACTGGTTAGTTTTTTTTTATAATTCAAAACCCCGGAACTAAATTATTATAATTATTAAACGCATATAACTTGACTATAATGATTGATAAATAGTAAAATACAACATTTTTGGTTATATTGCATATAATGTGGAACTGTGGATGGTGGAACATATTAGATACATAATTCATACAGTCACATGAGTTACACAATTATAAGAGTCGCACAAATAAACAGGTCACAGATGCACAGTTAAAAAGATACGAAAATACTTCGTACGATTGGTGGATCACTGTTGTAGGTGAGAAGTTGGGATATGATAGGATATAGAGGGTAATTTAATGTATATCCGTACCAAAAGATTAATTATCGCTAACGAAAAAACGATTTTGAATGGAGTTCGGTTATACATGTTATGAAAGGCCGTAATATTTATGATTTGAAAATAATACATTTCGTACATTTTCCCGTTTTTCCTATATTTTTCCTGGTTTTTCCTGTTTATTATGAAAATTTCTGAGAAAATAAAAATTCAAAATAAATAATAGTACCCAGCTTTCATTTTTATTGCTTGTTCACTATTAAAGAATATTTGAACACTTTGCTTATGCAGTTATATTTAAGCTATGTTTTTCAGTGCGTGAACTTACAACTAAGCCCGGGTGGTAAATGGTAATGGGTATAATTACACTGCGATACTGTTATATTATATTTGCTGGATTTTTTTTTATAACCATGTTATAGTATTAATATGTGTAGCCTACAGGTTATTAATTTTTAGGACAACACGTGCGATAAAAATATCTATGTATACAGTCTATACTTTGGTCCACACTAATCGTATAAAAATAAATAATGTGACAATTATCAACACAAATGTAAACAATGAATTGTAAAAAAAAGAGACGGACGAGTCAGGAAGTTTTTCACGTTTCAATCAACCTTATATAGCTGGTATAATCTGTGTGATCCGGCGAAAAAACGGATTGCCCTCGGATTTCCCGAACCAACCGAGAAAATCCGCTGTCGTCATCATGGTCGGGTACCTACCTATATGTACCTGTGGTTTCGCACACGTCAAGTGACGTGATTGCGTGAAATCACTCGATTTTCCATGGTGTATAAGTGACAAGTGTGTGTGTTCACTGTATACACACTGCGGCGCTATAACGTTTGAATAATTCCATGCGGGCGAGTACGACTCCACGAAAGATTATATTATTTATTGCGACACAATATACCTGCACTACTATCATTATAGAAGGTATATTTACCGTTTTTCCATTAGCAACGAGGAGAAACATACAAATAAAAAACAGTACATAGTGTACAGAGTGATTCGCGAAAGTGCAATAATTATATAAAAAGGAGAATTTTGAGTAAATTTGATTTCGTTTTTTTTTCCAATCATTATTAAATTGTATAGAATATCGTGTAAATCATCTTATTTTCAATATTTCAGAAAGTTATACTTATTTTACATGCCCGTCAATATATATATCTGTGTATATACATATATAACTACTAGGTAATGATTTCTCAGAGAACCCACATTTTTAAACTATGATTCGAAAAGTGGAATTTACTTAACTTGTATAATACATTTTGACACGCATGTTATGATATTTGTATTTATCGTTCAGTTTATGAGTTATAAAAAAGTTTTGAATCTTATATGTACACAATTTTAATTCAATCAAACCGCTATACACTTTTACAGTATTATTCCGACCTTGACGAAACTTTGCACATTTAACATTCAAAAGGTTATTATATTATTTAATTCGATTCTCATAATAGACAAGGAAATACCCTTTTTAAAAGATAAATTACTGTATAACAACGATTTACTGGGATAAAGATGGAAAGGTGGAAACACGTTAAATTTATTATTTTTTTATTAATTTCTATTTTTGAAATATTTGTGCCCAAAAAATATCGAGCAATTCAGTTGTTAACTATACATATGGATATGAACTTGACTATTACCTTTCCCTCCTTTATAATCGTCCAATCTAAATTTGAACTATTAAATGTTTAATCATTAACTTACAAACTGTTCATTTGATATTAAATATTTTGTGCACAATTGACATATATTGATAAATATTCGTATTTTGAATACAAGTTTCAAAATTAGCTGGGTTGTGTTGAACTGTATATACATATCCAGAAAAAGAAAAAGAATGTTGAAAATATTGAAAAACGATACAGTTGAATTTTAATATCATTATATTTTTCTGTAATGGAATTATAACAAAAAAAAAGAGCTAATACTGGGGATGGGAGCGGCCACTGTTGTAGGTGAAGTTGGGAAGGTAGGATATATAAGGTTATTTTATCTATATCTGTAAGTAACGATAAACCATTGCTTGTTTGACGAAAGACAATCCCGAGCGCAGTTCAGTAATATATAATTTGAAGTGCCATATTTTTTTTGCGATTTTCGTTTAAATTTGATTTCAAAACGCTTATTAAAAAAAGAAATTCGTCCGATTATTTAGGAAATGTTACCACGTCTAAGTAAATCTAATATATGTATTATTACCAATTTTCAAGTCTTTATATGTATTTATTATCAAATAACAACAAAAACATCCAAAATTAAAATTCCTTAAAAGCTCAAAAGTGGTTCAAAAATTATGATTATATTACTGTAAGATAGTAAATTTAAAAGGCAACAAAATAAGTAGCTTTTAATTTTTTGATTAAATAATTTTTTCTGGTAGAAAACGTCGTCTGTGTTTATAAAACACATAATGAAATCGTGAAATTGTACGTTATCCAATGTTTTTTTTCCCCACTTAAGTGCTTTTATTTAAAAAATGGAGTTGAAAATCAAAAAAACTTCTCTATAGTGTATCATCCAGAAAATTTGAGCTTTCAAAAAAGTTGCTTCATGTAGAAATTGGAGCAAGTTTACTAGGAAAAAACGCGTTCATAGATTAGAAAAAAAAGAAATAAACATCTTGGTAAAACCAATAGCTCCTTCATTACTCTCGGAATCTAAAAGGAAATTAAATTAAATGTATAGGTTTATTAAAAATCTTCATAAGTATAATTGATGAATATAAATATAATAATATTACAATTATAATAATATATCATAATTATTATATTACAATATAATATTGATGATAATTGATTATAATATATGATGAAATAATCACTCTGTATATTGGAGGTTTAATTAAGCCTCCTACTGTGTACATTAATTATAAATAAAAAAAAAAAAAATGACCGCTGGAAACTAAAATTATTTACGGGTTTTTAAAATTAAAAACGATTTATTCCAATTAGCTGTGTAGTAGACACGGCCGCGGTCCACGGAAAACTAGAAAGTCAATTTTTCCCCCGCGCGGCACAAATTTTACACTGGCGCGCGGTCCGTTGGGTAAGTAGTTCGACTATATTGCGTTAGGTACCTGTAAAGTACACGCGTTCACTCGTCTGTGTATAAAATAATATGTTTATATAGTGTTAATCATTTTATGTGCGGGCTACCAGCTCAACTCGTAATAGTTTTTTTTTACCTCTCCTAATAAAACAGGATATAATCTGGTCGAATGATTCTGTAGTTAGCTATGACGGCTGCAGCCTGGCGGTAGCGGTTTCCTAGTTTTTCGATAATAATTTCTATTTTTATAATTTAAAAATACGGATTATAATACATATATATTTTACATTAATCATCCCGTCACAATACATTGCGGGTACCAACGCGTTCTGTGTCGTTGCGTATCAAATTTTTTTAGCCTTCTGAACACGACGATCAAGGGCGGCGATGCCTAGTCTCTTCGTATCTGCGGTACCCACCAGTATACTATTATATTATATCGTTACGATTTAATTTCGTACATTTAACACAGTTTACGGAATTTCGATTTTACTATTTTTAAGTCAATGTCACCGTGTGATTTGCTGATGTCGCTCGACTGTAAAAGTATTATGTATACGTATAAAATATATACAGGCCGGGTAATCGCTGCAGTATCGTGCTGAACATTTTTCAGACCCGAGGCAAACTAAAATATATTACCAATTTGACTACAAAATTAATCAGAATCAATCTTTTATTATAATTTTTTTTTTTAGATTCTGAGCAGATCGGGAAAGTTATTAGTTTTAAATATTTTTTGTAGAAGATGTGTTCTTTTCTTCAAAAAATATGTTTTTGGTTATTAAATATGTTTCAAAACTTATGTGGATTTTTCGGTCTGGCGGTAATTTTTAAAAATATTTGTCTAAATTCCAAACAGTTATTATAAAAGAACTTTCGATTGCGAAGGATGTTTTTTAATTTTTTTACTTAAAATAGTAGATATTATTAGGCACATTTTACCTGTATATTTGTGGGGTACTTATACGTGACCATATTCCTTGCGTGCAGCGGCGTAACCATTAATTACCGCGGGAAAACCACGCAGAGTAATTTTTAAATATTATATTTAATACGAGTTGTACCTGCAGTGAAGTGGCGTGTCTCAGACTTTACGATGGGAGGGGTATAGTAAATAATAATCATACAAAATCGTAGAATCTTCTTCTTTATCTAACTTGATTATGGAATTTTGAAAGTCGAATTCAAAAAGGCAAATTTGTAACCAATAAATCAAATGTTTCGATGTAATTCGACCGAAAATCTGAAATATGTTCATTTTAAGATTAAATAACTAAATAAATGCCCATAGTAGTTGTATTTTCAAGCAAATCGGGGGATATAATCCTTTATCTACCCCCTGCACATCACGCAACTGTGTGCCTGTACGATGATGTGCAGGTGATACTGTGGTAGTCTTTCAAATAGACGAATTTCGGGGATCCCGTTAACAAAATGTGTGTATCTATCTATTATAAGTATATAAGTACCCAGTTTTTATAAAACTTTGTAGACTAGACATGCACAATCGAAATGGTGTTTGTTATGCGTCCGACATTTTTTCTAAATAGTCTGCAAGACGGTGGCGGCATATTGCGGCTCATCGTACGCCTATCATATCGAGTGTATAATAATGTTATATTATATGTTGGTGTACCTATATAATAATATAATTTTACACTTTTCTTTTATGCTGCAGTCGATGACGCACGTTTCACGTTTCAGTGAACAATGAAATCAAAACCCGAGGCGGTACGGTTATTATTTGTATTTTTTCTAAATCCGTTCACACGGTGTTCATCGGAACGGCCCCTCTGTTGCTGATTCAGAAGCAACCGTTGTATACACCAAAATCGTATCATCATTATTATTATTATTATTATTATTATTATTATTATATTGTTAGTGGTGAATAATAATATCCATTAAGGTGACCGACGACGCGACACTCGCGTTTATAAGTAGGTACGCGTCACGTCGTAATGTACAAAAATAATAACAGTCCGTGAGCAGCCGAGGTGACGTACTGCAAAAGATCAAGAGTAGAAAATACGGTTCTCTTCTGCCACAATATCCGGTCATTAAATAATAATGAAAACAAAAATAGTTGGTATTTCTGACGGGTGGCCTGCATCAGTGGTAAAACAAACGCGGTTTTTGAGAAGTGGTTTTTTCTAGATTTTTTTTACTGAAGGGTGCTCAATATAAAAATTTAGGTAGTAAAAATAGGCAAACATATTGGGATTGTTGTACAAAACGTAGGATTTATTAAGAAATACTGTCGAGTGGAAATTGGGTAGATTGAAGTATGTTGCTTCTGAGTTATTTTATATTCGTTTCGCCACTAGCCTGTACGGTATAGGTGAAAAGTCGGAAAAGTACAGTATATACATACTATTATATTGTGTAATTCGCATTTATATTATTTGTACGTAACGATAAAGCATTGCCAATGAAAAACGATTCTGAACGAAGTTTGGTTAAATGATTATATATGTTTTGAAAAAATTGGATTATTACGGTTTTCATAAAAATTCGAACTTTAAATTTTATACACAAATACTAGATTACATTCAATTTTTTTTTTCATTGACCCCCTAAGTATACAATAACTTATGATGGACCTTGTGACAAATTTTCAGGAATTTTTGCTTGGTAAAAACAATAACTATATCCACATAAAACCGTATAAAAGCTAAAAATAAATCATGAAAATGTCAAATAGCTAAAGATAGTTAATAAATCGCCAGAATGTTTTGAACCATGTCTAGACATGTAGAAATGTCAGATCTACGGTTATTTCTAACCAAATTATAAAAAAAAAAAAAATCGAAAATAACAGAAACCGTTAACGCGTAAATGTGCACGTTTTTCGTACATTTTGTTCCCAATCATATTGAGAAAACTATAGGTAAAATCGACGTTCGCAATATGCATCGAATAGACAAAAATTTGGTACGCCAGAAATCACACATCACATAGTCGATGATTCGAGCGAGATTTCTGTAGGTGGAAAAGTCGTTTGTGCAAACAGAAAAAAACGTACGTATCATAATATTATAACCATATAAATAAAATATGTATTGATACGGAAGCCATCGATATATTTATTTATCGGAATCAGATGGAAAAAAAAAAAAAATAAAGAACCGAAATTCTCGTCTTGCTCCGTCCGGGGGAAGATTATAGTAGACCGTAGATCTTCGCGGGGGTTATACCGGCCGACTGACTGCAGATCGATTGACCGCACACGCACACGTCGTCTTCGCCGTCGTTTCGACGAGTAACATTTTATTACAATACCGCCGCCGCCGTTTATTGTAATAATAATTTGTTTTACACGCACGAGCCCAACTGCGACAGCTTGCAGCAACAGCATCAGCAGCAGCAGCAGACGCCTGCATATAGGAAGCCATCAAGCGCGGCCGGGGGTTCCGCGCATATGCACTCTTCACTTCACCAAGAATACAATGTATACGTATATAGTTACATATATATAGTTATATTATTATATCTTTACCTTATGTACGTAGAAATTTATAAATAATGTACAGCATAATATGTTAAGCATAGTGTAGTGTTACCACCGCGTGGCGCGTGTACGCTCGCATAGAAGAGTTGGCACGCGGAGTGCGTGAGGCGGCGATGGTAGGGGAAACCGTCTAAGCGCCCGCCGCCGCTGCCGCCGAGTTGGCGTTACGCGGACGTCGGAGGGTTCATTCTTCGGTGCACTTCTCGTCCGGTCGGAAGTTCAAAGGAAACAAATACATCAACCGGCAACAGCCCGCGAACACAGCAAACACAGTCGGCAAATCGTACGCAGCCAGACGACCAGTTCAGCCACAGCTACAGTTTTGCAGTTTACTCGTTCAGCACATCAGTCATCATGAGGGAAATCGTACATTTGCAAGCCGGACAGTGCGGAAACCAGATCGGCGCCAAGGTACGTTCGTTACGACGTTATTAATATTGTCTTTGGTCTCAGATAAGAAAAGCCTAAGCCAATTTTTTTTTTTTAGTCTTTCGCTAATTTTTAGTTAAAATGGCATACATGTATGCGTAGTGTATACACTCTAACGCATGTCGTATTACAAGTTGAAATATTTGCATTCACTATGCGATGCACTTTTTGTTTGGTGGGAAAGGTCGTTTAACCTCGTTTATGTTAGGTAAATTATAATTATATGACTTGAGCCATTAAGGATAATTAGCAATTTAGCAATTTTCAAAATGTAATTTACTTGCATTGAAAACTATACAGAATTTACTTCAGTTCTTCTTCGCTGGGATCAGAGATATTATAAATCACATTTTTGTAAAGGTTGGCATTTTTTGAAGGAAACTTAAGACGGTATAAAATAAATAGTAATATTATACCCGGCCAATGACGACGAAACTTACTACATTTTTAAAGAGATCAAATCAATTTGTTGTCCTAGGATATTATTATATGGGGTTTTGTCAATAATTATGTGCATTTTTGCAGACACCTACCTATACATTGTTCGATTCACGTTAACAGCTAAACTTACTTCAAAAGTAATAATTTTATTTTTACATTTTGTATTTTTTTTTTTTAATGGAACACGGTGGGGTGATTTACCGGTTTATTCGAGTGCAGTCGAAATCGCATCGCACGGAAAACTACCGGTGCCGCGCGTGCGAAACGATAGGCAAATATGTTTCACTTCGGTATAATAATAATTAGTAATTATTACCCGCGTCATGATGATAGGTTTACGCCTCAACACGCTCCGAATAGAAATCCGTTTTTACCTAAGCATATATTTTTGTCCTGTATATATAATTATAATAATAATATGTAGCTCGAGGGATGCGTAGTTAGAACGTTAAACTCAATACGTCTCCCCCGCCTTAAACATACAGTTTTCAAACAATCGACACGAATATTGGATGGATTTTTTTTTTATCAAAATTCATATTTCACCGACAAAATCGATTGTATTCGTACGGAATAACGGCGTGATTTAATGATAAGTGTATATTTTTGGTCTTAGGCTTAAGTTAATTTTGTGTGGTTTTCAATACAAGCAAATTACCGCATAATATGCTAAATGGCTTATGGCGTTCTAATTTCTAAAATTCATATACGAGATATTGTAAAACCGATGTCCTATGTTTGAAATCGAAAACCAAAAGTTGATATTTCATATTCATTTCTTAATTCATATTCATAGACATTATAGATATATTTTTCCGGAAATATCGGGCCAAATATTGGTTAAAAAAAAAAAAAAAAAACCCCGATATCGATAAAACACATTGTAATCGGTCGATATTCAGCATCTGTGTACGTATCGGTCTGTTCCTAATTAGAATACTCACACGTATACTTATGCCCATTTAAACCGAAAAATAAAGCGGATCAAAATATTATAGTATAGATACAATTATACAATATTATAAATGAAAAAAATGTCAATTTGACTTAAGCCCTTCTTTCTCGGGACCAAAACTATAATAATGGTATATTATAACGTCGTGTAGTACTTATGACGGTTAAGATTTTTGTATACATTAAACGGGATGTTTTTTAATGGACTTTTCGACATTATTATATACATTTATATGTATTTTCACACGTATTATATTGTAGTTTTTCGAGGTATTTGGATTTTTACGAGGATTTTTATGAATGCGGACTTCAATCTATATAATAATAATGATATATCGCCGTCGGTCACTATATTATTATTTGACGCGCGATGAGACGACATTCCTGCACGTTTCCTGCACTCCGTGAGCACGCGCTCACTAGTCGTTACCCGTATCGCTTATTATTATAATATAATATTGTCGAATATATTCGCAGCAAAACAAAAAAAAAAAATATTTTTTTTTTTTTTTTTTACGTATTTGTCTCTAAAACGACAGTACGGCCCTTTGCGTGGCCAAACTACAAGAGTCGGGGAGCAGACGAAATTCTTCACGGGAAGGGGGATCAAGGGGATTTTACTCGACTAGTAAAAATATATAATTTGTACTTTTAATCAAAAATAGTACCCAGGTATGATATTTTAAACGGTCGTTTATTAACGATTATAATAGGCAATGTAAGAAAAACATTTTTTTTTTTTTTTAATAAGGGGAGATTTTCGGGAAGGGAAATGTGGTAGACGTTTGCGTACATTTTTCTTGATCAGTCCTCGTATAGTACTGCGGGATAATAGTAGAAATGTTATTCGTTCGATGGGTATAGATCACTGTAGTTTTAGATGGGGAATAAGTTTAAGATTTAACTAGAAGAAAAAAACACACGCATCATATTATTATATTATTATCATATTATTATAGTGAAACCGATAAATTCTTCGCTCCGCTCAGAATCTAATATAATTTATAATAATTGTTCGTGTTTTTAACGTATTTAGCATATATTACAACGTTATATTTGGATAATAATTGGAGAAAAATCGCAACGTGGCACTATTAGAACCATTATTTTTTCTTTATGCCCCTCTCCGGAATATTTTAATTTGGTTTTGCAATCTGAACGAGTACGGGTCATGTTTTCGCGGTCGTTTTTATGCGGGAAAATGCACTCAAATGCGACCGCCTAACGTGTACATGGTTCGCCGGATTTCGTCTAGAGGCCACCGGCACCTCCGGGTGGAGAGATTTTTCCGCCGTTGATCGTTGACGCGAATCGCGCTGTGAGCAGCAAATATAATGTTCATACATCCACAGTGTGTTCACACTAAGGGGCACCGTTTAAAATTTCTGGGGTTGAGCCGCACAATGGAAAAAACATTGTGAGTTAAAAAAAAAAAAAATCAAAAATGTTAATTTTTGTGGCACATTAAAATTAAAATATTCGTTGTTAAATGGTAACACCGCACACTTGCGCGTGTCGAGGTGCCAAGCCAATTCCGTTTGTCTGATAATAGACGATTTTTGATTTTTCTAACAACTATAATATTACATTGCCGAATAATTTTATTTAGAGGTTGTTTTTTCGGACTTGTTCCCTACGAGAACTGTACCGGACCTATTTGTAGGTATATGAAAATCTGACATCCTTATCTCGCCGAATCGTGTGAACCGCAACATAATCGTAACTCTCATTGAAATTCATAACTGTGAACGGAGTTATATCTCGGTGTATATTTTGTTTTCACTCACTAGTATAATAATATATTATAATAATTCGTTCGCATAAAGATCGGGAAGTCTTTGGGCAAAAAACGGTTTTCGGATACTAAGCGCGATTCCGATTTCCGGAATATTCGGAAACCGGTTCGACGGCTGTGGCAGCCCGTTATCGGCGAGCTCGCGCATAAATCTTCCAAGTTGCCTGGTGTATAAGAATTGTTCCAATTATACGCACGAGTACATTAATTATCAATTATACCGAACCTACTAAGTATATAAGTAAATAACCTTTCAAAGAGATTGAGTTTAATATATGTTGACACTCACTCTACGTCTAGAAAAATGTGAACATAAGTTTTCGGTAAAAATGTCAAGTCTCTGCGATTATTTTTCCTCACTGAGTTACAAAAAAACAAAGAAACAAAATCGACTTTGATAAAAAATTTCCGGCGGCGTTACGCGTGGTGAACGCTCCAGTTTATTTTCTCTCGGGTTTTTCCCCTTTATATCATTTCGTAAGCAGAGGAAAAGTACAAGGATATCAAAATAACGTCCACCCCGATTTGCATCGACTATAATATATTATAGATGAAATATAGACCTAGAAATGTTTGCCCGCAGAAGCCATATCCCTGAAGTGACGTCGACGATCGGTGCTGGTCTCGCGCGTGTTACTCGCATCACAGCGAAACCGCATCTTAATAATACATTCCTCGCTACGCTTAGAATTAGAAAAAAAAAACCATCAATACCTATACCATAATACGTTTTTGGCGTTTCGATATGCCGTTATAACTTGTAATACTCGAGACTTGACGCGATAATATTATATAATATATAATATAAAAAACGTGTAATGTTCCCGGCGGTGAGCCTCCTGGTCCGCGTCCAGGAGGACCCTGACAAATCGGTGTATAAATGACGAGGCGATCCTCATCCTCGAGATGTGCACACAATGGAGAGAGGTATCGTCGCCGTCGTCGTTGTCGTCGTCGTCTTCGACGTGAAGGCATCGTCGTCGCCGGCTACCGTCAAGTTCAACGTTCTGCACCTCGCAACGTGCGTATTATTATTATGACGCGTATACGCCGCACATTATTATTATAAAGTAATAATCACACGAGTGGCGCTGATGCATCGGTGCTCGCCGTATACCGTGGTATAATAGTGGTTTCGTTCTTATTACACGCACGCACGAACACGCGTTTTTACGGCGTGTTCACGCTAAGAGCTTACCACCGAGCAATACAATTATAATGTTTTCAACCGGATATACGAAGACCACAGAAACAGTTTGACCCTACACGAATATATAAAGTTACGAAAGTAGGTACGGAGATCTGAAACGAATCAATCGGATGATTGTAGAAGAGAATATGGATTTTGATCGAAATAGGGATTGTCGAGAACGTTTTAACATATCCCTATTAATTTCGATTCAAGTTTCATTCGACTATTTGGTTTAATTAGGACAAAAATTTTTAAGGTGTATATGGAAATCTGGAAATGTAATATAATGACGAAAATAATATCATATATATTATATATATAAATAGCTGACCCCCATTGGCGGAGGATAAAAGTTATGAGGTGACTGAACTGAGAGCTGGTAGAGTGCAGTGAATTTTTTCGTCGCTAAATTTGAAAAATCGCAGTGCACAAATATGTAGTTTTACATAAGGTACTATTATTTATTTTTTATAACTATTTACTCGTATTTCGGTCTACGGATAAATCGGTATACAATAATTTAAATCTATTCAGAGTGTGTGGATTTGTGTAATAAAAATATATAAGATATTATAGTTTTCAGGGTACCTATACAGATGTAAACAAGTTACAGTGTGTGTTTTATGTTTACACTCGTATGCACCGTGTGTCTTATTTGCTGAGTTATGTAATAATATATATATACATAAGTTGGTTTGCGGTTTGGCTAGGTGACAAGTAAATTTCAAAAATTAAAATAATACACTATATATAGTATCGCGTTTTAATAGGTACGTAAACTTCGTTGTATATTTACAATATGTATTTCGACTATAGGCTGGTGCAGCTATATCTTCTTTTCGCTCCCGATTAAATGTTAAGTAATAATTTGGTTCTAAGACGCGATCGTCTGCATCATTCGTAGTTGATGCCAACAAATGTGGTTTTTATTGGACATTTGCCTTTTGAAACGATAGAAATGGAAACAAAAAGACTTGTTACATTCACATCGAATCGGATTATTTTGAAATTAAAATATTATATTTAATATGCGATAAGCGTTATATTTTAAAACTTTTAAATATTCTGAATGCAGCAAGGAATATAATATGTTGGTTGTATAAATTATTATGGTGTATTTAAAAAAAAAATCTTTTGTCTGTTAACTCGATCTAATCAAAAAAACATCAAGAGGTACGTCTAGTAGCAATTTTGATACAATATATAGTTTGTGAATGCGAGTGGTCATTTTTTGTATGTTTTTGTTTAACAATAAGGTCAAAAATACTCGCTGAGATCTAAATCATTTTGAACATAAATTAAACAAATCTGGGTCCGATAATATATTTCCCTTAGCTAAAGATCTGAAATTTGTACAGAATACATATATTAGCTGTTTATAGGCATTTGACATTTTTGAATTTGTTTAGTTTTCATTAAGTGCTATGTGGATAAATAAAATGATTTTCACCGAATGGTGCTTTTTGCGAATTTAACACGACGTTCATAATAATTTATACTTGGTGAGGAAAAAAATCGAGCGCAATACAGTTTTTTTTCTATAACCATTCATATAATGTTGCCGAAAGACCACGGCGGATCATTTATCAATACATTGCGTTTACCCGAACTTCGCTCAGAATCGTGTTTTGTTAACAATGATTAATCGTTGGGTACAGACACATATTATTCAAATAACTCAGCGTATAGCTATATCTTTCCGACTTTTTCACCTACAGCAGTGGCGTGCAAATTTTTTTTTTCCATTTAATTTCTACGACAATGCATTAACAATATACTATTACTGTGTGGCAGCAGTGTAGTACTGCGTCGGAAAAAAAAACACAAATTGTATACGCACTCGAACCGGCTCCGGTCTCGGCTAAAACCTGTAGCAGGTCCCGCAGTGCTCGCGTCATATACCTATACGCGCGTACCATAAATATAAATGATTGTAATATACTGTAAATAGCTCGTCGCGGACACAAATCTGTCGTCGTCGGACGGCCGGTCGGTCGGTCTGGAGTGCGTCGAAGGACCGAAATAAACGCGGTCCTTATATAGGCGCGTCTCGGACGGATCGGATGGGTGCGGCGGTGGCGGCGGCGTTTCCTGACAGCGTTCCAGACGGGTCCCCTGGAATGTTTATTTTCGGCCTGGAGCGCGAGACGCCGTCGCACACGGTCATTATACCGTACTACGGCTGGTGCCAATATTCTTCCTTCGGAGTTTTTATTTCTAAAAAAAGGACCGACCGAAGGTACACCACCGCACATTGCCACTGCGGCCGCCGCCACCGCCGCAGACTCTTGCACAGCAGTGGCACTCACGCGCGTCCCCCTCGCTTTGCCGCTGTTCCGCCGATCCTCGACGATATTACGATTTATTATATATTCGTTTGACGCATATTGTTGTTTCGACAATATTATTTCTTTGATCTCTTTGGTTATTCTGTTTCAACTGCGACTCGATTGATATTAAATTCTCTTCGTTTTTAAATAATCGTATAGTTTAGCCTCCCGAACGACAATAATTCGATTAATTTTCGATTGGTCGGGCATTATTACGATTTTATCGTATATAGTTATACAATGTAGCTTATAAATGTGTTTTTTTTTCATCACTATTATTGTATGATAAATTTTCTGGCTCAATGGTTCATATTAATAGTTGTCACTATTTTACCACGACAGTTTTTTTTTTTTGTACAATAAACCGACCGAATTTAATATTATAGACTTTTGGCGCTCGTACGAGTTTTTTTTTTTTAATAATTAATTGCTGTCATTATTTTATCATTTTCATATATTCTTTATGTACCAGTATATTGCTCAATTAGAGGGATATGATAAACGGCTCTCTGTATTTCTTTCTTTCTATGTACAGGGTGCTCAACATAGCGTAAGACATTCATTATCTCGAAAGTATTAACTTTTAATTTGTTTTTTAGAAAATTTAAGAAACACAATGTTACATTTCCGTTATTTATTATCACTTTTATTTTCAGAGGTGAGACCACTATTCACTTTTGCATTTCAAATAGTAACATATGTCTATACATATTTCTAACATAATTCTATAAATATATGAAGTTTTAATTTATTTCGGTGTTGACATTTTTAATTTCCATTAACCCGTTGATAACCTATGTTTAAATTACTTGAAATAATTATTTTGTCATTAGGGTAGAGTAGTGAACCATCACTTATGTAGTGGTGAGTATAGGTGTGATTAGGCTTTACATTTTGACAAAGTGCTAAAATTATATAATAATATATATCACTTTATTCATGATATTTTCAATAATAATTATATTGAGTTTTTTTAATAAACTTTTAACAAATTATTTAAATTAAATAAATTAACAAAACTCAACCTTTGGATATTTTCAGTTTTTTATAAAATCTTTTTTAATATTTAACCGTGAAAAAAACGAATTCGGTAGTATAACTTCCTGTATATTTTTTAAGTACCTAATTAATCAAGTTATTTATGGGGGAGGGGTTCTCAAGAAATATTTGAGGGTTTAATAACCTCTTAGTCTATCGGTATTTAGCGTTATAGGATTAAGGAGGGAACATGTCCCTGGCTTTTCCGTGTCTGTTACACATTTATGCATAAAATATTATAATTTATATTAAATGCATTGAATAAATGAAAAATTGATAATCATATATATTATGTAGTAGAATTATTTTCACTAGTGGTTTCCCATTGGTTATTGATGATATAATTGAAAAATCAAAATAGCATAGACGATTAAGAAATATTATTGAAAATATACAATGTTTCCCCTCGAATTTTGAAAAATGAACGCCCTTGCCTTAGCCTCCTTTTAAATGCGCTTATGGCAGTGTGGCACACAGTTTTTGAACAGTGTTCCATGCTTTCTTCCTACACATAAAACAAGAAACTTAAAAGTGGCATATCTCATCAAGGAGTCAACGGAAATTAAAAATATCAACACCAAAATTTAATTTAACTATAAGATCAATTTATATAATTTTAATATAGTTTATTGTTTGAAAATCAAGTGTTTAGTGATGGTTTCACACCCCTCCTCTCACCAAAAAGGGGTGAAAAAAATGTCACATTTTAGAGAAGCTTGTTTTTTAAAATTTCTGAAAAACAAATTACAAGCAAAATTAATACTTTCCTAGATAATGCGTGTCTTATCTTATGTTGATCACCCTGTATATATACGTCCTGCATCTTACGACTTATGGCAATATACACTCTTATAACATTAATCGGGTTTCGGGTGATGTACTGGTACACATACGGGTCGTTTTTTTTTATTGCATTATATTATTATTATGGTAAGTACTCGCGTTCCTTGGTTTCCCGTCAATTTATAGACGCGACCCGAACGTTTGACCCCGTCCAATCATATAGACTGCAGCAATGCAGTGCGGTAGTCGAACAGTGGAATAATTGTTATTAGAAAATTATCGCACGTATACATAAAAAAAAATATGTATATATACGACTTTTTTAATAGGTTATTGTCGCGCAGTGGTTATTAAATTATTGCGATTTTTTTAAAAATTATATTATAAGCTATACTGCGTCCGGTTTATTATAAATTATCAAGACTTAAGGAGGTGAGTTAAACTAAAATAAAAAAAAAGAGCTGTTGTACTGCTGATAGGTGTACGACTGTTTTAAGAGGGAAGGAGAACATAGAGAAATTTAATGTATATTATTGTATGTAACGAAAAACAATTGAACAGTGTACTATAAATCGGTGTATAAGTCGTATATTTCCCTTGTTTCTAAAGTACTTTACCCAGGCCTCAACGAAAATTATAAAAATAATTGCCAGTTTTTTCATTTATTAAGACCAACTACTAAGAAAGTCTTCAAATAACTTCCTCAATACATTAACTTGTTCAACAATTCGACAAGAAAGTTCCTATAATATTTTTGATTGAGGCATGATTTCTGGTAGAAAAGTTATTTACGGACACAAAACAAATACATCATAAGTAAAACTAATACAATCCTTACTTCACTCAAAATTAAAAAAAAAAATGTAATGTGCAAGAATATAGTAATGCGGTATTATTATAGCAATGTACATTTATTATTTAAATTATTTAAATTATTTTTGTTATGCGATAGTACAATATATGTGTATACCTACAATAGATAACAATCGATGTACAGGTATAAGAAAAAAAAACCTGAAAATTACATTTAAACGTTTAAAAACCAAACAGTTTTGTTGTATTTTTTTATTTTTTTTAGCGATAATCAAATCCTTTAATTCGCTCGCATATCTCGCACAAAAACGGTCGTTGCGGTTATTTTTCCCGTTTTATTTAGGACGGAGCGAAAAAAAGAAAAATTGTTTAAAGAATTATCATAAATTTTAGGCACCAACGACGGTGTGAAACTGGTCGGTCGGTCGCTCGCGTATACGTTAAGTTGTAGTAGTCTTTTACGGTAAATTTATTTTAAATACCAACAATTTTTTTTTTAACTAATATATGCGTATATTCTTTAGTTTTTTTTTTTAATATTAATACTGCAGTAACCTATACTCCCGCCCGATTTTTATGCTCGCAAAAACTCGATTATAATATACTACACAAATATAACGTGTACAAAAAAAAAAAAAAAATAATAATATATTCATACGCGTGTATTTTTACCGCATCGCTAGTATTCCAATAATAGTATAACGAATAGGTACTTGGCTGTAGGTATATCCCGATTAGAATTCGTTCGCTAAATCAATTATTTTTTTTTTCAGAAGGAGGTTTGTGTTTTTTTTATCTATATAAAATATCTGTCGAGCGGTGTTCGTAGTGCATATTTGTTTTATCAGTGACCACTATACGAGTACATAATAACTACCTATAGGTACCTAGTTGATCATCATTATTCAAATAAAATTCTTTATCTAAATAATCATTTACTACTATACGAATACAATTTTATGATTCGAATAATTTTCATTTATTTAATACATTCTGTAATAGCATAATATTGTAATATAATTTTTTCATGAATTCATATCGAATATAAGACACGGACTTTTCGCCTGGTAGTTTTTTATTTGAAAAACCTACTACAGTAATCTACTCGTGAGCAGTATCAATAACTTTTTAGAAATTTTACTATGGCCATTTTAAAAAATATTTTATAATAATTTTTCATTCAAATTTTACGATTGGAAATACTATTATTCCAAAGCATTTGTTTTCATAAAAAACCACCCAACTTACTACAGACTAAACTCGTAAAAATAATTTTTTGATTTTCTCTATATTTAAACTGTACATTTTTTTGGTTGATTTTAGAGTTATCTTGGCAACAAGGGGAAAAATACGACTAATCATACTATGTTCAGATTCGTTTTTTTTAGCAGTGGTTTATGGTTGCGTATACAGATATAAATTAAATTGTTCTACATATTCTTTTATTATTATTTTTTAACTATTAAAAAGGTTTTAGTTATAGTTGGGCTCACGAAAATTGATCGCTGGCGGCCAATATCAGAGTTCAAATATTTGAGTTCTCAGTATTTTGTTATTGTTCTCTACTACCACATCAATCTCTTCGTGAGTCATGCGCATAATATTTTTATTTTAGAAGGGTTGAGGAGACATATGTTTGAAGCTGTTGGGTTAAATTTCCATTGTAAATACGGTTGTCAGTGCTAACTTTTCGTGAGCCCGACTATAGGTACTATATAATATTTGAGTTTTTTTTTGTATGGCGTACGTTATTTAAAATTATATCCGAGCGGTGTATGTGACTTATATACTCGAGTCGCGATTATTATATTTTAGATATTAAAAAAGTGTGAACATTGACATGCGCTGCTATTATAGCATTTATCATCGAGACGGCGTGGCGTTTTAATTATTTCGGCCAATCTATAGAATAATTAAAAAATATATAGGCGATGATAAAAGTTAATATCCGGGAACGCGAAGTCGTCGTCATCTTATGTAAACACATACGTGCGGCTGTTAATGGTATACCTCTATTTCTATACAACGATTGTTAGTTTTTTTTTCGTGTCAAACAATACGCTCAAAATATAATTATTATGTTTATTAGTCATGATTTTGATAATATATCATTACAATAATAATATACAGTACGAGTATATAGTCGTATTATACACGTGTTTACATTCGATCGTTTCAATAAGTACCTATTTAAGGTATTAGGTTAGGTACTCTAGTAAGAACTTAAACGATACTGATAACTCGACAAAAAATTAGAAAATTGTATGCGAATACAATTTCATTTAAAATAATTATCAACAATAATTAATATAATATACGATTTATTCGAAGAAATTTCCATAACTTTGTTAATTTTAACCAGTTTTAGTATCATTTTATTTCGAATACCTATAATCATGCACAATTTATGACCCGGGAAAAAATGTCTCCACTTGCCTTTCATTTATAGTTATTTCAGACTTATATATTTACTAAAAAAAACGAAAAATGCCTCTTTGAAATATAACCACATGGTAAGTATTTTCAAAAATATTTTATATCCATTTTTAATGTTTATTTTATATTTATAATATTTTGGTTTAAACAATTTGTTTTTGAAAACTATATTCAAACGGAATATAACATAATCAAATTTGCCAATTCTGATGATTACATTCTGGACGGTTCTATAAGAGTTTGAAATCCATAAAACTCCAAGGATAATTATTATGAAATTATATACTTTATAACTACCTATACGGTATATACATTTAAGGGAACGTGATATCTCAATTTACCGTTTTAGTCTATAACTAACTAGGCCTTATAGGGTATTATACCAAAATTTTGGTATGTAATTTTTATACATTATTATATTAGAACATAACTTGTGGCATTTAGATTTAAATTAGAGTTTAAATATAAATAACGATCTTTAAGAGGAGATAATTTTTGAGAACTGTACGTAGTTTTTATCTAAACAATAATTGTCATACAAAAAAAAAACTACCATGGATATACAACTTTTTTGTATGATAGTTTTTCAGAAAAAGCTACGTACGGTCATTATAAATATCCTCTTCTTTAAATGTTGTTATTTTTGTGTTTAGAATTTTATTTAAACCTAAACGGGCTAAACGTCATAATTTATGTTCTAGTAGAATGTAATTTTGCCATGTTGCTGCCTGTTAGTTAGACTGAGACCTTAAATATGCGGGTATCACGTGACTCTTGAAATATTACTTTTTAAATGCATATAATTTATAATAGTGTAAATACTTTATTCTATTTTCAAAAGTTATTTTTTGGACAAAAACAGTATAGTACCTAGATATTAATATTATTGGAGCGTAAGAGTTCAACTCTACCTACATAATAATATATTTAATTAAACAACGCGTTACGTACGGGTTTTCTTCCTCTATTTTTTTTTTAATTAATTAAAATATATTATTATTATGCATACCGCGGGCATCGAATAACGTGTCGGTTGTATTATATAGGTAGCTGCCACACGAGAACAGTTATTCTAAATACATTTCATGAATATGATATTATATTCGTGAAATTAACTCGTTGAATTGTTAATTTTTTTTTATCTTTTTAACACATAGTTTTTAATCCATATTAAACCGTGTTCGTTGATCAGACCGTATAGAAAAAGTTTTTACACTTCGGTAAAATATATGACTGAGAACACTAGATTGTTTTTTTTTCTGCGACGTTGCCATATTTTTAATCTTTTTTATCGAACGATCGAGCACGATACTTGGTATTGGTCTGTAGCTTATATATATATATATATATATATATATATATATGGATTATGGAACCTTTGTGGGCAAAAATCAAAATGATATTTATCTCGGCTTCATAGAATTATTTTAATTTATTTACCTAATCGTTATACACAATATTTATGTAAATATATTTTGTTCTCGTCGAATATGATGCAATTGATAAACAACTAAAAAAATAATTAAATAAATTAATATAATTGTTGAAATAATAATATGTCCGGTCGACAAATAGTTATGTAATAAAAATACGATAACTCGAGTTATTATATAGGGAATCAGTGACGTATCCAGGGGGGGACACGTCTTTCCTTCGTTGATCGTATTTTTAATTTTAATTTTTAGACTTATTTTCTCTGTTACCGTATTTATAGAAACACGGTACATAGTATGATAAATTAAATAGTTAATGCCTGATTTATTATATGAAATACAAATTAATTATACAAAATATACAATTATTACATGTTTTACTAAGATAGTTTTTTTTTTGATTGAAAAATGATTGGATTTTTAAATAATGATACCTGAAAAGATGCCGATTTTTCTCCTGATAGTACTTTGATTTAAACATTGTTTGAAAATCCTTACTGTTTTTCTAAACAAAAATGACTTCATTTTTCCTTGAAAAAAAAATGTTTTCAGTTAGGCAGTATAAGTACATACTTTGATTTACAATGCTATTACTTAGATATACATTCTTAATTATATATATATGTATATATAATTTATTTATTATCCTCCTCTCTACATTTTAACAATTCCGGATACGTCAATACGGAGAACCCATTCGCGACGGTAACAATAAATATTCGGTAGGGATATTTTTTATGTTTTATTATGGTGTTGTCTCTGTGAACAACTTTTCTACCAGAAATATCGCTCCAATTTTCAAGACTTGAAAATAATTGTTACACTTAGGTTTTTATATTTTTTGAAAGAAAATTTTTGCTAGGTGCATTAATGATATGTTTTTGATTTTCCTTGTAGTTTTTTAAATAATTTAAAAAACCGGAGTAAAAGATAGAAAATCGGGAAAATGTACGGTAATAACGGTTTCATTTGTTTGGTTTTTTTTTTTAAATTCAGTTAATAATATTTGTAGTGATCTGAAATTTTTACATAATACTTTATTTTTTTTTTTTTGAAATGACCTATTGTAAAATAATATCACGAACCACGGTTTGTCACCGTCGTCGGTGACGTTGACGGAATAGCTGGTTAAAAGGGGAATAGTTATTCAGTATTAATCCATAATAGTATATACACATTTCATGTAAATAATCATTTTTTTTCAATCTACAGTTGTCCATTGTATAATATTATACCTACATACGAATTATTATATTTTTATCATTTTTGTACATCGTGGTAATTGGTCTTCAAATAACATTATACCTACATATTATAATTTTAGTGACAGTATTATAACTAATATTATAACATACAAAATGTATACCGCTATCATCACGCGCAAGTTTCAGGGCCTTAGAAGGGACATTTTCAACGGGAAATCCATTAGCTGACTATAGACACTATTTTTTTTTTTTACTATTTTAATGTCATCAAGATCGTATGTTTAATGTACAATTTTGCTATGAAACATCACCTATTTTCATGAATTGATTTTCAATTATCGTAAACTTAGTATATCATAATGAGATTAAAAATGAAATACTGTTTACCCCCAGTGTTCACCAAAAATATCTTTGAACTATATAGATTATATCCGTTTTTCTCCAAGTATTACGAATCTATTTAAAACTGTATAACAGGTTATTCTGCACCTTTTCAATTTCTGCATTAAGTTATTTTTGAGATTTTTAAGGTATAATCAACTCTAATTGTTTAAAAAAATGTTTAGAAAAAAAAATTGGCTTACATTTTTTTTTATACAAATTATTAGGTGGATATCTTATATTGGAAAAAAATAGCCTATACTCGTATAGTAGATATAGATGTTTTTTTCTGTAAAAATATGAACAGTGGAAGAAAACGATGTATCACTTTTTCAGGAAGAAAATGGATAGCTATATATACTAATTTAATTTTTATATTATTTCTTTTGGAGATGATTTTTTCTTAAACGATAACGCGTAAACCCGTACAATTTAACATTTATGAAGTCGATTATTAGGATGAAGGATGGGAATGTCTCCTGAACTCTCCTGATTTTTAAACAAATGATATTGTGTTTTACAAAATAAATCTAAATAATCATTATCAAATAATATGAAATGGAATATCAATGTCCATAATTTTATTATAATATTAGAATTGGAAGGCAATATTTTTGAAGTTGAAGGGCAGAGAGCCGCAGACCGATGGAGAATTATATGATGCGTACGTTTATCATGTAAATTAATTTCAAGAGAATCGCCTATATAATGGACAGTAAATGATACCCTTTATAGTTAAACAGTAGAATACTTCACGTCGATTTAAAAGAGTAAATATCATATCACTTGACCTTTTTTATTTTTAAACCCTAACAGATAACTCTATACAGATTACAAATAATATATAATATCATGTTATCAACTATAGTACACAGGATGTACATCCGCCCATGTGTTAACACGACGTTGAAGTTGACATATTATTTATTTTTGTAGATTAGACTGCGTCGCACATGCGGTGACAGAGTCGAAGAAGACCATGACGACCGTATAATTATAAAAACATCCCTCGTAATTATTATATAGACTAAAAATATACATGCATTATAATAATAATATATACGGTCGTCGCGAATATCGAAAACAATAATAGATTGAAATTTGGAATTCCTCGGGTGAAAGTACATTATAAATATTTTTTCACGATCAAATAACAATTACTAAGTACCTAATATATACCTAGGTATATGTACCTATTGCGTTTTCATCGTGTTTGGGAACCGAGAAAGAATGTATAGTAGTCGTCAGGTATTCTTGACGGTGAATAATAAACGCACAAAAAAAGAAAAAAGACAACAGCTCTCGGCGAATCGGTACGAGTTTCGTAGTGTTCGCGAATGCGTATAGGACGTAGCTATTATGTTATGATCTTGTTGAATATCTACGTGATAACTGTCGAGTTTCGTGAACATTTTTTTTTCGAATGCAGTAGTTTTGTGAAAAACTGTAAATTGGCCATAGTGTTGTCAACGATTTTGCCTCGATAAATTGAAAATATATATTCTAATAAACAATAATACATCGCAGGTCAGCAGCAGTGTTTGTACGGGGCATTGGATATAAAAATAAATGAAATGAAAATGGTAGTAGTTTAAATAGGATTAGGAATAGATTTGTATTTACACACAAAAAGTATAGTCTAAGAGTATATATTAATGGCGTTTATAATATCATAGCGAGAAAAACGTGAAAAAATATCAATTGGTTATATAGTTGCGAGGATAAAATTGGCCGAAGAAAATGTGTGGTTTTCCAAATTATTAAAAAACTACCAGAAAAATAAAAGAAAAATTCGCTATCTCGTTGCACAAAAACTAAACGAAATTCGTTCCCAGAAATTACCCCTGAATTCGACAATCGATACAAGATTTTGATAGAAATGTTGTTGGCAATCAAATAAATTTTAAGTTTGGATAAGGGAGAGTAGCGGGACCACTATTCAAACGCCACGCACCATACAGCCCTATACATAATGCTCCACTACTTTCTCTTACCCCAACTCAAAAGTAGAATATATCATCAATATCAACACAAAAATGTATTTAAACTTATAAATCATCTATTTATGGAATGTTTACTATAGTCGTTTCACCCCTAAAAATAAAAATGACAAAAAAAAAAATTAAATATAATATTTTATAGCTATTTTTTTTGTTAAATTGTCAAAAAATATTAATACTTTACGAAATAATGAGCGTATTGCGTAAAATGAATCGCCTTATACATGTAAAATCGACCGTAGAAAATTGAAAAAAATAAAATAAAATACTGCAACTTTACTTAACATTACAAATTGCATTCTTCTAGCTTAGCGTGGTCGTAAAAAAATATAGTGTGCGATACGATTGATAACAATAATATGTATAATATATGCATCATAATATCGCGGTCGTGTGAATATTGGCGTTCTATGCGGCGAGCGTGAGAGTCGGCGTATAATAATATTATATCAATGATTAATACATAGACGTAGGTATACCGATATATTGGCCTGTGCACGAAATAATCGTAAAATCCTGCACTATATCGTACAAAATTATGATTGTAAAAACGAATAATTCACGCGGCGGTCAAAAAACGAAAATATCTATAGGTATAGGCACTATAGGTATCTACAGCATTTTCGATTTATATTATCGAGGTTAATGAAGTATTGAGGCGGTGCGTGATGCGAACCTCATGATTTCTGCAGAAGTGTTTCGTTTCGAATCAATATATACGGTCTCGAATCTCGTAGAAATAAAGCAATAAAGTTTTGGTGGAAAAAATCCAGTTCAAGATTTCAAGCTTAGGCTACATGGAATAATGTATACAACCTTGATATTGTTAATTTGTTTTCTCTGTTAACACGACCCAAAGACTTGCTCCAATCGAAAAAACACCGAGAGTAGTAATTTGTGTATTCGGTGATGCGTTGAAGAGATAATTTTTTTTTTTTTAAACACCTTGTGCAGTTACAAAAAACAAAATCGAAAATAATGAAACCGTTATCATCGTTAATATCGAAATCTGTTTTTACTGTACGTTTTTCCCCAATTGTTAAGAAAATTACAAGATAAATCGAAAAATTACCTTCCCAACGCACCAACTAGATCCAAACTGATACAAATAAAGCTCTCTTGTCATTTTTTGATCGGTACGGGATTGCCAGTGGAAAAGTTGTGTGCAGACAAAAAAAATACACACACAATAATAACAAATTATTTTGTAGTATAAATTGTATTGTAAAAGTTCAAGTTCGGCGCAGGTCATCGTCATGCAATAATATACTAGCTATAGGCGGTACATTTCTGTCAAATCTGCTGTGGTTTGTAAAAATCTGTCTGTCGTTCCCAAATTAACCCGTTCTATATATTTATTGTAATAGAGTTTTTGCATGCGGTCCCGTTTTTCATTATTTATTGTAATAGATTTTTCCAATTTCGACCTGCTGTGTTTAGCATTACTTTGTATACATGCATCCTTATTGCCAATGTAAAATTGGAGAAACTCGGTTTTTTTCCGTTGATTTCCGTTAGTTTCTGTTTTCTTTGGTTTAAAAAAAAAACCCGCTACAGAAAATCTCACTATCGTCGCATGTTTACTTCTTTTCTTTTTTGTAATTTCCCTTTCGAAATACACTACATAATATGTTGGTTTTGGGATGTTCGGATATCTGTAATATAATATAATAGTCTTGTGCCATGTTTTACTCTATCGTTAATTTGTTCGTAAACATTTTTTTTTTTTTTTGGTATACAATTACGGAATAACGGCGATACAATTCGACTGATTAACAAAATGGCAGATAACATCAGTATAATATCAGTATAATATAATGGTAAAAGGTACCAATCGGCAGCAATATACCTAAGAATCGCAAGACGTTACCAAAGACGTTTGCATTAGTTATCTCGCATCATAATCACGCCATCCACTTTATCACAATATCAAATTCTTGTCACAATCGAAATATTGATTTTGGCATGATTCCACTTTATTATGACAATGCATATGCACGTGATTAGTAATATAAAACCAACACCAAAAAGCGATAATAAAAGTGTTAAGATTTACTTAACCTTTTGGTTGCTTTATTAATTCGGTACCCAAGTAATTACTCATTAGGTACTTATACGAAAATTTAAAAAAATTGAATATATTTAAGTATAATTAAGTATATTTCTAAGTATTCTAGTTATTTTAAATAATTAATTGGTACCTAGCTAACATATAATATTCAAAAATGCAAATGTATGAATTATGGTAAAAAGTCCGACATATAATTGTTACCTATTATTTCTACAAAATGCAGTGAATTATTATTTTATGCACTCATAATTTTTGGATTCATTACACTGTAGTTACCCTTGTACAAATCAACTTTAATTTCGTTATTCAAAATACTGCGGATAATATAAGTCTTATTTTCATATAATGTTGGATATATATAATGCTTTAACTCACAAAACCACATTTGCATTATAGATATTTTAGGGATTGTAATAACATTTTGTGAACGAAGTAATCAAATTTCTATTATGATGGTGAGAATGTTATGTAATAATATGAGAAACGCGGTCATGTTGTGAAAATAATGATAGCCAATGTGTTGTTATTCGGCTGTAGCGGCTAGCAATTCCCTTATCGCCTACCGGCAGGCGCTCCAAAATGACGATAAATAAATATTTTAGGTATGTACGGTAAAAGGAAAAGAAAAAAAATCAAAACATCACCTTGTACCGGTGAACACGGGTGTAATATATTAATGTCTATACCTGCCTGCAATTTATTTCGAGTTGTCTTTGTGGCACGCAAACTACCGGCTTTACACGTACCGGCCGTAATGACCCGCCACACAAAATATTTTTTATGCGTCATTCATCGTGGTGCAAAATCATCGTGAATTACACATAAAGCGGGTATAATATAATAATACTATAATCCGATGAAATCGCTTTGTTATATCCATCGCGGTGACTAACGATGAACCGAAGAAAAACGAAAATAGTAGTATAGCAGTAGAAATGTGAACATTTTATAAGATATCGTGGAGATATGTGGTATATTAATTGTAACCAAGTTTGAATCATGGAATAAATTATATATATATCAGAGGTAACTTATTAGGAATAGGACAAATCTATAAAGGAACATTATTATTGAGAGAGAACGAATATTTGGCAGAGGTGAAAATTTCATACCAATTAAGTAATCCTGTAGTTTGGATAAGCGACGACGCTTAAAAGTTTTAAAGTATACCGAGGGTAAAAACTTCAGAGCTTGAAACCGATTAATACCGGTATAAACCGAAATCGAAATCGGAAAAAAACCTAAAAAGTTGACGCACTTATAGGTAAACTAGTATTATAAAAAAATAATAAATTCTTCTCCAAAACGTTAATCAAATCAGATAAAATTCGTTCGGAGAGCACCGAAGCCCGGGAACGATCCAATCAAGTCGTTAATAATTTTGTATACGTTTTGAAGTTTCGTGTTTGTATATTAAGGAAACTACGAGCGTAAAAAAGTCAATAATAAAAAGAATTCCGTTACCGGCTCGGTATACCCACCTAACCTAGAAATTTTGTTGTCCGAATGATAATGATTATGGTCGCCATCATTATATTTTGTATCGTATTATTATCATTATTATTGTCATTACGGTCATTACGACGTGTTAAGGACCGGGCGAACTCATTTTTTTTTCTGCCGATAAAGCCTATGTCAGAGAGGGGAAATATACCGGTGAAATGGGGGTCACACATACCACTCCCCCTCAGAAAGGTTTTTCTAAACATATTTCGGTATTTTTCAAAATTTCGCTCGGTCGGTGCGTCCGTCTACCATCATCGCGGAGACGACGGACTCACTTCGTCATCCGGATACGCATTATTTCAATATATTATAATCCCTACACGTGCAACGCACGTTTATAAAACAAACGTCTTGTTCCAAAAAAAAAAAATAATAATAATTACGCGTTCCGGTGAAAGAAACGCTATACTCGTTATGAAATAATAATGTTATTATTGGATACCGACCAACGGCGATTGTCGAAGCATCGTATAATATTAATTTATGTGTGTGTTACGACGACCCAGACGACGTATCGCGTGTCACGTGCTGGCGGTGTAAACATCGGAAAAAAAAAAAATCAAAAACCATAAAATACTTACGTTGAAATTGTTATTATTATGTTATCGTTATCGGGGCTATCGATACTCGCCTCGAACGACGCAATTGCCCGCGTGCAGTGTCGGGCCACTCGTGATCGGCGCCACCACCGCCACCTTGTAACAGACTTGGAGGAGTGCCGAAACGACCACGGCGACGTCTCCACAATATCGGAGACGTCGCACATAATATGGGTGCAACAATATAATGTAACACTCCACTACACCAGACACGTCAAAACGTTATCAAAATGTTTGGCTACGCGGGGATTTGAGAGTGTTTGAAAAAATGATTGCCCCATAATGTATACGAGTCTTTGATTTTTGTTTGCTATCGTTATATAGCGCGGTCTGTAGTAAACCGATACGGTTTGTGTTTTAAATAAAACAAACGAAACGGTTCTAGGTCACTTTGTACGGTCAAGCATGAAAAACACGGAACGCGGACATTTTGTACGGTCGGCTAAAAAGGAAGAACGCAGAACGTAGACACTTTGTACTGTTCTATACATATGTACAGTTAAATATATTATAAACATCAAATTTTATTTGCCTTGATTATATAAACCAATATCAAATAAAAGTATTAAAACGCGTACACTTTGTACTATTATTATGTATTATATATATGAAAACCATGTTGAATATCAAAATTAAAGTGAATTGTTCGAATAATAATGTCCAACATCAACATGTTACAAAAAAAAAAAACTAAAAACTAAAAATGTAAAAAGTAAAACTCTGAAGTCTTAAAATAATTTAATAGTAAACGCGTTTTCTAAATACATTTTAAACAATATACCTAAACCATAATAATTCTAACTATTAAAAATGTTTTCTGTTTATTTAGTTACTATTCCTAATAATACCTATGTACATATTATATTATTTTACAATGATCCTATTGTAAAGTAAATTTAAAAAAATTCAGACATATTCCGCACCATGGGTAATAAGTCCATACAATAAGTCATTGTTGTGAGCGATAGTAGTCCAGAAGGTATAGGATAATTTAATTTATAATTTGAGATTTATCGCAAACGAAAAATGATTATGAGTAAATTAGTATTGATCGTGTTATTTTCTTTGCTACTTAAAAATTTAACACAGAAATCAACAAAAATCAAAATAACTAAAAATAATAATAACTTTACAAATAATATATCTTTGTTAACCAAATCACAAACCGTAACTATACCAATAACTACACGAGTATACCGATGTACGTCGGACGGACATGGACGTAACTTGGATACCTATAAGGTATCCAAACACAGACATTTAAAAAATAGCCAAAATATGCAATAATTACGTAGTAGTCTGATCATAAACCTGCAACGTGTTCAAAATTTATTCTCACAGTGGTTAGGTTTGTTTATGTTTTTTTCGTCCTGCGGTAGGTAAATATAGGGTACCCGTTGCAGTCAACCAGTAACGATTTCCTCGGTTAAAAACTAATTATAATTTACGCTTTACATAATAAAACGGTCTGTGGCATGATAATCTATCATCGGAAATAACGTAATTTATTATTTATGTATAACTATCAAATATCTACTTACCGGAAACACGGGTGCGTTATTAAAAAGTCGTTTATTGTGTCACGTCGATTACCGTAGGAATTCGAACTGGTTTCCGCGGAGAACTTTTGTACTTTATATACGCGTTACCTATGTATACAATTATATATCAAGGTACTTTTTTTTAAGTCCCCGAACTCTGTCCTGTTCTGAACAAATATTAAATAATATGTTATTTGAGTGGTCCACCAAAATGTTTAAGTTCACTACCTCCATGTTATTGGTACAATAACATAATTAGAGACAATATCATATACATTCCGAAAACATTTTTTCCAAGCTCGTTAATCTAATCTCGGACCGCTGTAAAAAATTCGAAGATAGTAACGCAACTGAAATAATTTTTATCAATTATTAATCTCGACACTTACTATATAATATTATATTAGTATACACGATCCATATAGTCTTGAGTCCGTCCGTCCGTTTTCTGCAGACCCAACCCGATTTGTATTGTCGGTTTAACTCGTGACTCCCGATTATATTAAAATACTATTGTATATAATCATGTTCCAAACGTATATTATTTTATTTCAGCTATCCACTGCAAAGTTCATCTATAATATATAAATGCAATTTACAGGCACGACCGCTGTCCTCGTGTACAATTATTACTATCTATATCAGGACACGATTCATACAATAATACCTACTATAATATTTTACTTTAGTTTTTGATAGGAGATTACACGCGTTTCGGTTATGCCCCGTTTAAAATTATAATATAATATTATGTAGTTCAAAACAATAAATCTACTATTGGGTGGTAGGAGTGCAGTGCTGACAGTGCTGCGAACTGTGTCCTCACAAATACAACACCTACCTATAAACATATAACACGACTACAGTAGTAGATGCATATAATATATTAGATACGATCTACAGAAATCTCCTAATAATTTATACAGGTATACTCAGTGGTTCAAATGGAATAAACGCCGAGGGGTTACTATATTTACCAACAATTGAGGGGAATTCCTGAGAACTAACTTGACCCTGTCAAACATTCAGGAAACCCGTCGTATGACGGCAAGAATTTTTACGTGTATTTCTACTACAAATAATTGTTTATAACAATGTTTCACTTATAGGGTTTAAAAATAAAACTTTATTGGGGATAAATAACCTAATAATAATAATAAAATAAAAAAAAAATTTTTTTTAGTGATTGGGGTGAAAATAATAATTTAATTTTCTCTATACATGTGTTTTTTTGACATAAAATCCGATTGAAAAAAAAATATAAATAAAATTGAATATTAATAGAGATATGCAAATATATAGAACTCGGCGAGACACCTTGCATATGATATGCATTATAGGACATTTTAATTTCTAAACTGAAATCATCGATAAATCATTGCGATCATAAAAACGATTCTTAGTTGAGTAGTCGTGTATGCTTAGTCGTGTGTGTTTTACTTGTTACCAAGGTAATCTGAAAATTATTTGTATTTTTACATTACTATGGTATTATTGTAACACCTACGTATATTTATTATTCCTTTATTTAAATATTGATTTTGTTTACAAAAATATCAAAAGTAGAAGTATATGTTAGGTAAGTTTTTATTTTACCAACGAATTATAAGCATTAAAGAGCTATATATTTTGAAAACAAAACAAAATTGAAAATGATAAATTCTAATCATTTGTAGTTGAACAGAAAATGCGTATTATACGGAAATCATTACTTGTTGAAGTTTTCTTTCATAACTTCAGATTTTTTTTTGGAACACGATGCGAAAATTTAAATTTTGAAATTATTCATATTGAAAGGTCACTAAACTAGAATTATTTCTAAAAAAAAAAAAAAAAACACTTATACTATATGTTTACTACATTCTGCTGTGATAATAATATTATATTCGAGGAGGGATCGCGTTTAACGGATTTTTGGATTCAAAGCGTAGTGATAGGGATCACACATCGACAAACATTTACGGTGTGCCATGACGTTACCGTTTTCATTGTTTTTAATTTTTGTTCACGATGTTTTCCACCCGAAGTATTGCTACAATCAAAAAATGACAATAGATTGATTTTTTTGTATTTTTAATCTCATCTGTGAATAAGTAATTTGTTTTTTGATTTTCCTGGTGGTTTTTGTAATAATTGAGAAAACTTCGTGGATAAAATTCAACAGACTAAACAGAAATGTTTGACAATTTGACAGGAGGCTCATTATAAGTCGAATTTAGCGGTAAAAACCATAAATATTACGGCCTTTCAAAACATGTATAATCGAACTTCGATCCGTAGCTAGATTCTCGTTAGCAATAGTTTATTGTTGATTACAGCTATAAATTAAATAACTTTTTGTGTATCCTACCTTTTTAAAACCCATCTACAACAGTGGCCACACCGTCCTAATTATCAGCTTTATTTTTTTTTCTCGATTTACTGGCGTTCTTTTTTAATTTAATATACAAAATTGATTAGGCTAACCGAATAGGTAGGTTACTACCTATACATTGTTCATATAGAAATAAAATAATATTTTTATTTCGTCGCGGTCACCGGCTCGTCGGGTATCTCGTAGATACCGTTCGTTTGCATTGTGACGTCGCATCTACTCGTATATCGTTAACGGTCTTTTTTTCATTTTTTTTTTTGTTCCAGTTCTGGCAAGTCATATCCGAAGAGCACGGAATCGACTACACGGGATTCTACAAAGGCGATTCCGACTTACAATTAGAACGCATTAACGTCTACTACAACGAAGGGTCCGGTAAGCCATAATAACAATAATAATAATATACGAGGTATAGGTATAGGTATAGGTTTACTGAGGTTTACCTCTAAATTACTTGCAATCGTGGCATAATAAAGATGGTCGTTAAGACACGTATTTCTAAGATCTCCACGGTAGGTAATAATAACTATCATTGTCCATTATATGATAATCATAATCCACCGTATTGACCTTAAAAAGTTCAGCCCGTATAGGTTTTGCCCAAAGTCAGAAAAATAACTAGTGGGTTTTTGTGCGAAACATGATTCAATTTAAATTTAACAGGAGATAACCAAAAGGTTATTTTATTTATTTAAAAAAAAAAACAAATGATTTTAAGATTAATGGGGTTGGAAACAATTTTCTAAATGCTGTGAGATTATGGCGCCGTTGTACAGACGGATATGACGCTTTAGAAGTTTAGACCAATAAGATGGAGTAGCAAACCTCAGCCAAATTCGTCCGTTCAATTTTAATTTTAAAAACGTATTTGAATTCTTTGATTTTCTTTGAGTGTTTTGTAGTTAAAATTCGTTCGTTTTGTTCGTTTTAGATTCGGAGCGTAGCGAGGGATTTGTTGGTTTTACTTAGATGTGTGTTTTTTTTATTTTAATTTTTCTATCTGTACACAAGTTTTGAAAAGAAAATTTGATTTGATGTGTCGAGTGTAGCAGATTTCTTTCAGAAAGAAAATTTTTTTCTAATCGGTGCATTAAACAGGTCATTTTTTTATTATTAATTTGTTAGAGTAAACAGAAATGCTTGAACATTTGACAGGAGGTTTATAATAAGTCATACTTAGTGGTAAAAAAAAAATTGAGTGCAATGTAATATTTTTTTTTATTTAAAGAATTTTAAAATCAAATTTTGAGGAAAATCTTCATTCTGAATCGTTTTTTGTTAGCAATGGTTTATCGTTATTTATTGTTATTATACTTATAAATTAAATACATTTATGTATCAGGACTTCACACCTACAACATTAGCGTACCCGTTCCCAGTATTAGTTTTTTCGTTTAGTTTTCATGATGATTAGTACATGATAAATTTAGTTAAATTTTGACTAAATAGTTTGCCCAGACCAGTGTTGAGAAATATGAGTACACATATTACTTATTCATAAAAAAAATATCGGGGACGAGTGCAGGTACTGTTGTAGATGGGAAGTTAAGAAGGTAGGATAACTAAAATTAGAAACTATTCTTAATATTCTTAGAATCTACATGTTTAAAATCTTAGTAAATTAAATAAAATTAATTTCCTAGTTCCTACTCTAAAAATGAAAAAACATATTATTTGAAATGTTAATAAAAATTATTTGTAAATTTGACGTTTGTCATTATTAAATAAGTTGTATGTTGTTTGTTACCATTTTAAACCGTTATCACTGAGATACCGTTTATATCACGGTTATACATAACTAAATTAGTAACTTATGAAGTGATATCAATACTAAACAATTTCTAAGCAATATTATCACTAAAATAACGTAAGTTTCATTTTTTTCCTAATAGAAAGAACAGAAATCTGCGTTCATGTTCCACATAAATAGGAACTCCTTCTCGTTCCTCGTTCCTATATTTGAAAAGGAATGCGTTCCAAGCTTCGTTCCTTCCCAACACTGGCCCAGACACAAAAAAACATATTTACCTACATTTTAGTGGGTAAATACTTATAAATATATTAAATATTGATGTTCGAAAATCTAGTTGACAAAATATCACGAGTAGTTTTAATCGACCTGACTCGTTACCGGAACCGAAGGATTTGTTATTTTTTTTTACATCGTGGATTCGACTTGCACCTCTTTGTATTTCAGTCACTCATAAAACGCGTACACAGAACACGGTTTTATGTGGTCGTGTTATGTCGAAAAAAAAAACAACGAACATCATAAACGTTGTGAATAGTGTTTTTATTCTAAACCTTAAAAGTACCTCATAAATTAATTTTTATAAAATATATAGTTTATATTAATAATAAATATTGACGAAAACATAACTAAAAATGATAAGAAAAACAATAACAAACTAAAGTATTTAAATATTTATTTTTTATTTTTTTAAAACGTTACTATAATTTATTTAGCTCTCTATAATACACGACATATTATTATTTTAGAATAATAATATTATTATTCAAGTAGTTTTACGATTACATACAAATATTTTAAGGTAACACATTATATTCGAAAAATGTTTTGTCTGTATTCGTATCTACAGGTATATTGTTTTAATTTTGTTTATATATTAATATTCTAGTATACACATCAAATTATGACTGGTAATAACATAACTGTTATTGTTATTGCTACTTAGGTGAAATATTATATAGGCACGCATAATGAAAATACGCTGTTTGCGCTGCTATTGTTATTAATTGTTGTACGAACGACATACGAGCCTACGGCAGAGTCGAATAAATAAAATTACCTACTGGCCCAAGATTAACCCGTTTTTGGGGACACCAAATTTTACTAAAAATTAAAAACAATTTTCTTTAATATCTTATATGACATGTTTATTAAATATAGTCGTTTTTAAATATTTTAGGTATTAATATAAAATTTGGAATAGTTTTTAAAATTATATTTTTTAGATTAGAAATGTATTGATTTTACTATGATGTTTATTTGTTTTTCCTTTGTTTTTTTTATTGCTTTTTTCTGTGAACAACTTTTCAACCAGAAAACTTGCTCCGGTTTTTAAGTGTAGCATCTATTCAAAAAGAACATTTTGTCTAGTTTATTTAATAAGTAGTCGGTTTTTGACTTCTCTTGTTGTTTTCTTAATTATAGGGAAAAACAAAAGTAAAATGGGAAAAGATGGATAATAGATTTCAATATTTTTGATTTTGTTTTTGTTGTAGTTCGGTTAAATATAATCATAGAAACTTGCAATTTTCAAAAAATAATGAAAATCTCCTTTTCTAAACGTGGTACAAGGTAAGCATTAGATGTTTTTTTTAGCAAATTTGGAAAACCGTATTTAACCTCCTTTTAATTTTACTTTTTAGATTATGTGGAAAGCGAGAGATGTATTAGATTATGATTTGTTGTTCTTTGTGTCTGTAAACAACTTTTTATCAAAACTCTTGTTCCAATCAAAAACTTTATGATGACTTTCTTGTAAAATGATTGATTTTATTAGTGTATTGAAGAGGTATTTTTTTGATTTTCTTTATAGTTTTCTTAATAAATGGGAAAAACTGGAAATGCTTTGTTCATTTCCATGTTACCTTGGTAATAAGGGAATTAATACAACTAATAATACTCTGTACAAAGTCGTTTTTCATTAGCAATGGTTTATCGTGGCTTATTGATATAAATTAAAGTACTCTACCTATATATATATTATACTCCTTTACAACTTCTCTCTTAAATCAAAGACACACCTATCAGGAGTTTTTATTTTTGGGTTTTGTAAAATTGTTTATTTAGTTTTTTGATAATAAGGACAATTAATGTTAGACAAAAGTAAATTATTCCAGAAATATCAATTTACCTACAATACCTACTTTGTAGTTATTTTAAACTCTCAACTTCATACAGTTAACTTGATTTAATTCAAATTATTTAACTCATTATTTATTAATAGTTAATGTGAAAACAAAATATTAATATAACTATTAAATGTTCAACTCTTTAGTGAGAGTTATTTCAACGACGGTATAGGACCAATTTCGATGAATAATTTATAAGTATCGAAATCAATACAACGAGACGGTTCGGTTAAGTTATAGGTTATGCGTCGCATATAACGACACAATTTCGACGTTTTTTTGAAAGTATCATGATTTCTACATGCCTTATCAATTAGATAGGTATAGGCGTATAGTGTGTTCTCGGCTTCTCGCTAAATATTTCAACCCAATGATGGACTTATATCAAAGTAGTGATTTTTGAAGAAATTAAGGGGATGCCAAAATATATACTGCATATAGCTAATTTTCAAAAATGATGTTGATTTTCAAATTTGTTTAAATTAACTCTTATATTTAGCAATACAAGAAACGAACCTAGTCCTATTTTTACTTTTTCTATATTTAAGGTAAGGAAGTATTGTTTTGACACTTAAAAGTCGTCATATTGGCGTATTTCAGGGGCCTAAGCGTGGTTTAGTCCATTCCATTGGCCGTGTTAAATACAAAATAATAATATAAACTGATGAGCATTAAAAACTTATTTCTAATGAAATAATAATCAATAGGTATACATATTTTGCATTGTTTATTCAAATAAGTACAAATAATTGTACCTATTACAACATATTACTTAACTTTTTTTTTTTAGTATTTTTTTGTTTAGCTAGCCCCCCCCCCTCATTAGAAAATTCTAGGTAGACCACTGAAAATCGGTATCAAGTTTTCACAGGAAATACATCATCATATTTTGAGCTTATAAAATTGCTTAAATCCAAAAAGGCTGTTTTTAGAAAATAATCTGAATAGTGTGTTTTTAGTTAAACTAATGAATCAAAAACACCAAATTTTATATTTAAGTTAGTCATCTTTCGAGAATAACATAGCGAGCATGGGGATGAATTCCATTTATTATAACTGGTTTTTTATATTTAGTGACATTTTTGTTTTTCAGAATTTTCTCAACACGGCTCTAATGATTATTTATTTAGCTTAGTATTTTGTTTATACGCATTGAGATTCACAACTTTTTCTTGATTTTTTACAATAGAAATGTGTTGAACAGCACTAATTATTAAGTTGCAATATCTATTCATTTATTACTAATACCCTTTGTATTTAGAACCGGCGAGTATATTTACAGTAGAGGAAGTCATTTGGCTGTTACAGATCAGATTTCGTTCAATAGACAGAGTACCTAATACTGTTTAAACAGTAATTTATAAAGTTATTTTAACAAAAATATGATTTCCCCTCCTCTATTTTTTACAAAATGTAAATAGTAAACTGAATAACGATTAGTTCTTTTTGTTAAGCAAAACAAAATTTCTCGATTTTGTCGATATTTGTAGCCTCTTGGCAAGTAACACTTAGTAGTATACATCATACTGCAGTGGACAGGAGGTGTCAAAAGGGATTTTGTTTGCGTCTTGTAATAATGATGTATAATACAAATTTTGTTTCATGTTGGACTTATAAATGTTACAGCTGCCAATCGTTCGGAAGGAGGCAAGTATGTACCGCGTGCCGTGCTGCTCGACCTGGAACCAGGCACCATGGAGTCCATCCGGTCCGGACCTTACGGCGTGCTCTTCCGGCCCGACAATTTTGTGTTCGGTCAATCGGGTGCCGGCAACAACTGGGCCAAGGGCCATTACACGGAGGGCGCCGAACTCGTGGATGCCGTGCTTGATGTGGTGCGCAAAGAAAGCGAAAACTGCGACTGTCTGCAGGTAAAAATCATCGTAACGTCGCGTACCGGCTTAAATCGCAATGGTGTCGTAATTCCAAAATGAAATATTGTTCGAGGGAAAGAAAAAACGGTTTCTATTTTAATACGTACAGACGCGGTGTTGAGAATTTCGTAGATTTCATACGTTATTATCGTAGATGGAATTCTGAATATTTATTTCGTGAATTTCGCGGGGGAAATAATAATAATAATTACAAGATTAGAGATGTGGCTTTATTAAACGGTGTAGTTTATTTTCTTCTGTTTTTAATAACAAAAATAATGGAGTTTAAGTGGTTTAGGCTGACGATAAGTTCGTCATAACATTCTCGTGTGCTCATAAAGTTGCCGGAAAATCAATTATGGCGGAACGGTAAACGCGGTTTTTTTTTCTCGTACACAAGTCATAATATTTATACGCATCCTAAGGATTTATTGTGGAACCCGTCCAAAAAGCGTTTTCCGGCGGTACGTGTGGTCTGTCATAAACATTACCGCACGAGACCATACAAATAAAACAACGTAGGTAGGTACTTAACCATAAATATAATATACTTTTCGCTATGCGGACATCCCTAATTTCGTTTTATATTACAATTTGTATGGCATTATTAATTATTATCCAATCTACATATGTAAGCGGTTTTTTTTTTCTGATAAATCCAGTCCTGGTTTTAAGAAAGTTATACATCGAATTCCATATTATCTAATTGTAATTATATTTATATATAATGTAGGGATTCCAACTGGCGCACTCTTTGGGCGGCGGAACTGGGTCCGGATTGGGCACATTGCTCATCTCGAAAATCCGTGAAGAATACCCGGATCGGATTATGAACACGTATTCGGTTATGCCGTCACCGAAAGTGTCGGACACGGTGGTCGAGCCGTACAACGCCACCTTGTCTGTACATCAGCTGGTCGAGAACACGGACGAGTCGTATCTGATTGACAATGAGGCACTGTACGACATATGCTTCCGGACACTCAAGTTGACCAATCCGACGTACGGCGACCTCAACCACCTGGTGTCACTGACTATGTCTGGCGTGACCACGTGCCTCCGCTTCCCCGGGCAACTCAACGCCGACCTCCGCAAGCTGGCCGTTAACATGGTCCCATTCCCCAGACTCCATTTCTTCATGCCCGGATTTGCGCCACTCACGGCTCGCGGCAGCCAATCGTATCGGGCCATGAGCGTTCCCGAACTCACCCAGCAAATGTTTGACGCTAAGAACATGATGGTCGCCTGCGATCCCCGACACGGCCGCTACCTCACTGTGGCTGCTATATTCAGGTTGGTAAAACTTTACTATAACCTATATCTTAGGCAGAGGCATATGCAGGGTTAGGGGGTTAGGGATTACATGCCCTTTCATTGACTTAAAAATACAAACAAATATAATTAATTTAATATCGAAATATATTACCTAAACGGGGAAAACAAATGCATTTTGGATGTACCTAAGCCCAGATCCTAGACCAAAGCCATCGCTCGCCTAATTTAAACGAAAAATACCCCTCGGTTTGTTATGCAAACTTTTCTACCAGAAATCTTTCTCCCATTTATCAAGTGTAGCAACTTTTCTAAAAGTAAATTTTATCTTTACGATACTTTGGAGAGGTCAAATTTTTATTTTCCAAGCGGTTTTCATAATAATTTGGAAAAACGGGAAAATTTAAGAAATATAGGTATTAGTTAAAAATATTACGGCCTTTTTTTTCATGTGTACAACTTTTTTAATAGCAATGTCACTCAGATTTATAATTAAAGCACTTTTTCTGAAAGGAAATTTGACTGGAGTGGTACTTTAGGGAGGTCATTTTTTGATTTTCCCAGTAAGTAGAAAAACATGAAAACAACAGTGGACAGAAAATATATAATGTTAAACAAATATTATTAAAGAAAATAATATATAATGCATATGCAATTATTTTACTATGCGACATATATATTGTTGACAAAACAACACTATTGCATACAGCTGATATACATTAAATATCCCCTTTAACATCCTAACTTCTCACCTATAACAGTGGCCCACCCATGTTCGAAGTATGTCAATATTTTTGAGTACTAACCACCAAAATTATTTTTTTTTTATATATTTACAACAGAATTTAATTATTGATTTTTCTTACAGGGGCCGCATGTCCATGAAGGAAGTGGACGAGCAGATGTTAAACGTACAAAACAAAAACTCCAGCTATTTTGTTGACTGGATTCCAAATAATGTGAAGACTGCTGTGTGTGACATTCCACCATGCGGACTCAAGATGAGCTCGACGTTCATTGGCAACACAACGGCCATCCAGGAGCTGTTTAAACGCATATCCGAACAGTTTTCCGCTATGTTCCGGCGGAAGGCGTTTTTGCATTGGTACACTGGCGAAGGCATGGACGAGATGGAGTTCACTGAGGCTGAGTCTAATATGAATGATTTGATATCAGAATACCAACAGTATCAGGTATGAATAATAATAATTAGTCGTTTTTTTTGCTTCTTGTGTTTATGTTTATGTTTATAATGTATGACATATTACAGGAAGCATCAGTGGATGAGGAATACATAGAAGAAGAAGAATCTGAAGAGAGAGATGTGGATTAAGCAGATTGTAAGTTTCTTGGTTATAATAATATTATAATCTTAATATAATATGTACTTTTTTTTTTTTTATAGAAATATTATATTGTATTATTTAGGCTCAATTAAATTATTTGAACGTTATGTACTCAATTTAAATTTTTCGTTTTTTATTTTAAATTTTAACAGTTTGTAATTTATATCTTATATTATAAATTGTAACTAAAAATTATTATCAGTATTTAAATAAAGCAAATAATAATTAAAAAAAAAAAAAACATTGTATTAAACAATATTTACAAATATTTCATAAAATACAAGAAATATAATGTATATACATCTATATATCTATGTATATATATATCAATGAAGATAAAAATAATAATTTTTATTAACAAAATAGTTATAGTTTGGTTTCGTGTCGAGTGGCAAGCATATTGCGATCAGGTAATCGCAATGGACGAGGTGACAATTTTGGCTGTGAAGTATCCGACTCATCACCAGAGTCCACATCTCCATCGCTGGAGTTAGTGGACGTTATAAAGTGATCGGATCGTACAGTTTTTCTGGGTCTTATTTTTCTGTAGAATTTAAATTCTCTAGGCAATGTATATGAACGTGGTAGTGATATCTGAGAGTCTAAATCTGATGGTAATTTATATGATTTATACATCAGTGTGAGCACTTGATCATTGGGTTGAGCATTATTATCTTGAACACTAAAAAAAAAATATATATATATATATGAGATCAGTTTGTATCAGTTTATTTATTAATATATGAAAAGGCAAAACACTTACCTATAGGGTGGAGCAATCCAGTTTTGTTGTTGCAGGTACCCTCGCGGGGACAGGAGAACTTCCCCATTTTCTGTAGGTTCCCTTAACTTGCCCTGTCTAATCTCCTCTTCAATAGCTCTGAGTTCGGCCAACTGGTTTTGTCTCTTCTCCTGCAACTTTTGTCTGATGTCAACGTGAGAGTCGGCGCTCTCGTTTTCACTAGAACCCTGTTGGCTGTTGTTGGATGGTGGTGGTTTACACCAAAACGCAACACTGTCTCTTCCACTGGTACCAGAAGACGGCGGTGGTACGAATGTAGTAGGTTTTTTTTTTTTACGCTTTTGCATCGCAGCTACATATGGATTTGTAAAACGACAATTGAAAACGCCGGGTATGCCATTGTGAACACTTGCTGGTAATGCGCTATAATACCTCTGGTTTCTCTGCAAGGTTGGTGGCGGTTCACTGCCAATAGCTTGTTGGCTGTGATAACCACCAGGCGGTATATTCTCATACACACTGCTGAAGCTGTGCCTTCTTATGAGATCAGTCTATAGAAAATAATATTCAATTAGAGCATATTTTCTTGAACCTAGGCTAAACTAGACAATTTTCTTAAATTGTATAAAACTTAAGTTAGTTATTATAAAAAATATAAGAGGGAGGTTTTTTAAATTTACTACTTAATTTAGTTAGAAGTAACCCCCCAAAAAATATTAACATAAGTAAGAAAAAATGTTAAGTTACAATTTTGTTTTTAACCTTTAACTTTAAAACCTGATCATTTAAAAAATGAACTAATACAAAAAATGGAAATCAATGATTTAAAAGTAAATTTTAACATACTTTGCCGTTGGGTACGTTTAGGTTAAGCTGATCCTTGTACTTAGCTTCAAGTGCTAGTTTGGCAGTCGAATTATTACTATTTGTGGCGTTACTTAGTCGACCACCTGACTCATATTTCAATCTCCTTACGTGGAAAAACTGATAGTAAATAGCCATGAATACGAGACCGCAACAGTACATCCCAAGAACCACAAATGGTGTGATAGCATCGCTGTTGCCGATACTCCATACAAACATGAGAAGAGCGTTTTCCAACGCCATTACAATGTAAAACATTAGCTGGAAAATATATAGATAAATATAAAATTTAAAAATAGTCAAATTTGTTAATAAAAGTTAATTTAAAAAAAAAAATATCACCAGTATAAAAAACAAATATATGGACCAATGTAGGTGAGTTATAAACTAAATTGTATAGAAATCTACAATTATTTAAAATAATAGTATTCATTTATGTAACTTAAAATTGCATAGGTAGTTGTGAAGCTCAATTAATTTATGATATAAATAAAACAAAATTATCACAGACTTATTTGTTATAACAAATAAACTGTTTTAGTACCTATAAATAGTTCCAGGCATTATGGAATATTTAATGTAACAAGATAATAGAAGTATATTTAAAAAATGTACATACGGTTCACAAATAATTAAACTACAGCAGAATCTCATTAATCCGGATTGATTGGGGCTCCAAGTTGTCTGAATTAAATAAAATAACCAAAACTTATGGTTTTTTTTTTAATTTAAAAATTTTTATTTTAATTTACATAATTTATAAATAATCGCGACAACATGCATTTATGGAAAATTTGTGGAACTTATTTTCATGTGTACTACACTACAAACTGCATAGTTTACGTGTTATTAAACAGCTGTCCCGATTAAGAGAAGTCCAGTTTAATGAGGTTCTACAGTAATTATTGTAACATTTTTTAAAATGTAACATAGAATACTAAAACATCCAGAATAAAATAGGTACTCGATGTTTTTAATGACAAAATGTAGCACATACTTACCATTTTTTCTCTATGATTGTTCTCCAACAGGTTAACATATTCAAATGTGTACACAAATGCTAGGAGTGCGAACAAAAAGGCTTTTCGTTTGGGCGACATCTGTTCACCATGAAAGACATTCTTAGGCGAATGCAGCCATAAAAGCATTGATAACCAGTGTAAGCCGAGCACTAATAGTACCCAATATTTGTACATGGCAGCATACGTGGTCAATGATATTACCCTTGCTCCAACGGTGCCCAGACGCCACAAAAACTGTGCAGTACATTAAAATTGTTAATTTTTTTTTTTAGAGGCTGTATATTAATATAGAAAATAAATATTGAAACAGACATTTTGCAGAATAAAATTGTTCAATAATATATACTGATAAACAACTCTTGGTATTTAAATTTCTTGAATAATAATCATTCGAGATGGAGAATTATTATTTTGGAAAGTTTGTTCTCCAAATGAACAAAATGCATTATGATACATTATGATACATTATGATGGGAGTTATGAAACTTAATTTTATTTTCTAATTTATATGATTTCAGTTTGACCAAGTTTTAATTTATGAACGTTCAATAAATAATTTTTTTAAACCAATGTCTGTTTCAAAACATGACTGTTCAATGTATGTATGTATGTATGTATGTATACAGTGTGTTTCACTCAAATGGTAACATGGAATATTTCTGTCCAGTGACTTCAAATTAAAATGGGGTTTTCAAGAGAAAATAGGAAATACTGAAATACATATTTTGTATGGATTTTCAAATTTCTTACACTTTCAGTGTGCACATGTGCAATAAAACTTAAATTTTTTTAAAAAACTTATATAAATAAACTTTCCCTTATATCGAAAATTTGCCGAATTACAGCTAGACAAATTTTCAATTTGAATTATTGAATTTTTCAACAATAATCCTAGTATTTTTAAAAGTTTGTTTATAATAATTTACTTGCACGGTTCATATTTGTTGGTACATTTACTAGGAAATACAGAGTACCTATTGTATTATAAACATTTATTGGTTATTGTTAATTAAATGAGCTTTCAAATCAGTTGGATTAATGGATAAAACTTTTTATCATACACAGATATTATACGGATATTTTTAGTTATTCTTTTATTCCACTAAACTTTATAACATTTATAATAACAATTCCATCATTCAATACAAGAATTTTAATTGGATCGGAACATTAATTTTTGTGCTCATATTTTTCTATCATTGAGATTCATATTATACAAAAATGGCTAGCCATAGTGAAAAATTGTATTGGAGTATTTTTGGTAGTAAATTGTTTAAAATAAAATTAATTTAATAATAATAAAATAATTTTATTTCAACTTTAACTAGCTGTATTTCATCCAATTTTTGAGATAAGGGAAAAGTTTATTTATATAAGTTGTTTTAATAAAAAAATGCAAGTTTTATCGCGCATGCGCACATTGAAAGTGTAAGAAATTTGAAAATCAATACAAAATATGTATTTCAGTATTTTCTATCTTCTCTTGAAAACCCCATTTTAATCTGAGGTCGCTGGACAGAAATATTCAATGTTACCATTTGAGTGAAACACATATATGTCTAAAGTATCATTCATTAACAATACATAACTCCTGTTCATGTTAGATTCAACCAAGAAAAAATATTTCATTCAAATATATTTGTCTAACAAAAATTTCAAAAAATAAAATAAAACTATTATTTAAGATCCTTTTTAAATAACATATTATTTTGATAAGTTCAAATATAATTCATCTGTAAAGATTTTCTTTAAAATATCTGTTCATCCATATAAATTTCCAATAAAATAATAATCCTTTATTTTTCAATGTTTTGTTTACCTGAAATACGACTCCGAGCCAGGTAAGTACTAGTCTATGGACGTTTTGCATGCGGACATTTTTACCGAACGACGCCAAAGCCCAGCACACACTGACGGTGGACAGTCCAATGGCAACTTTGTTAAGGTCGCTTAACTGCTTCCAAACGCCCTCGTCCGTCCATAATAAATAGGACTGGAGCAGGAGCAGCGGCATGGACTCACAGAACGCGTGCAACAGGCGCAACATGCACAGGTCACGCACTTCAAACTTAACGTATCGCAGATCGACGGGCAAGAACAGTTTAAAATACCTGTTAGACAAATCTGTTAAGTACACATAATATATTTTAATATACCTCTATAGACATACCTCCAGAGAACGCCCAGCTGCACAAAATGCAGCCCTTGGACCGCGAACCGTTTCAGCCGGTCGGCTAGGGTGGACTTGTCGCCAACGGTCCGGGCCGCCAAATACCAACGCAACGACATTGTTTGTTCGACGGTAGCTGAGGCGCCTACGAACAGCATGGTAAGCCCAAACGGCACGTATCGGCCGTACGAGTAGAGCGCGTAACCCATGACCACGTCGAAGACAATGTCGCAAAAGTATGCGGCCAGAGAGATGATGTTGAATAGGACATCGCACAGCGGCAGGAACTCATACTGGGCCATGGGACGACGGGTCGAGTGATCATATTGTTTCGGCCCGTCTGCCACAGTTGGAGTTGGACGTTCGCGGCACTGGGAGACTTGAACGGCCCGCTACGAACGCGACGACTCAAGTCATGACTACCCCGGGCGATGAACGAGCCCGACACCGAAAACGTAATAGGTATTAGGTATTCAAATGAATAGACGACCGATTGAACAAATATTATTTTTATTATTATTGTTACGAAACCCCTGTGGCGTGGAGAGGATGACGAAAAAAATGCGCTAAAAAGAAAAAAAATATAACAAATCAACGTCGTTTTTATTATTATTATTATTATTATCGTTATCCGCGCACGGTGGACGGTCAGTGGTTGCGACTAGTGGTACGTCGCTGTCGTCGTCGGAAGGATGCTGTATTGCTGTGGCTTGTGGACGGCTGCTACGCGCACACGCACGATACAACGCATTCCCGACATGGCTCGCATATTTGCCAACAGATGGCGCCTACAACAACCGTTTCCATTCAGTATGGTTACAACCATAAAACAGCCATGGTTACCACTTACTGCGTTGCTCGCCCACCGAACGAGCTAGTTGCTCTCCCCTCCCCTCCCCTCTTTATAGCGTCGGTCGACTGTAGTTTGTTGTAGTGTTGTTATTAGGTGTTGAGCGCGTAACGACTAAATGAAAACGAAGAGTTGAAGACTGTCAACAGTCGGCACTCAACGACTATTATTACATTGTCGTTGTCATTTGTGTTTTTAAGCAATTATAACATGTTTTCGAGCAATCATAATATTGACGTGAGTACAATGATTATTTTACTATTTATTGTTTTGTTTTCTTAGTCATAATAAAAAGTAGCCTACCGAAATTGTATGATTATCATAATGTTTTATCACACGGCAGAATTCTGCCGTCCTTAAAGCGCTATACATATTCAGTTTTTATTTCAAACTTGACTTAAACGGTCTGGTTGTTTGCATGCCTGCGTAACGTGTGTATACAGAATCTGAAGACTAGTACAGTTCCAGGCGTGGCATGAACCGTACTGGTTGTTCTTAATTTTTCGAATTGGCGCGAACATGCATTTCGACCTACAATGTTGTTTTCGATAGAAGTCACCAAATTCAACTGACCGAAAAAGCTACTAGTGTGTAGTTAATCTCAAGTTCCGATTCATCTGAATTCATACACCTTCAGTTAAGTGTTAAGACTGAACCTTTATAGGTAGGTTTAAACACATTTGTTTTTCTACAAGTAAACAATGTTTTCAATACATTCTTATCTCTAGAGTAATATTGGTTTACCTGGTGTAGATGAAAAAAATGATCAACTATTTTTATAGGACATGGGTTATATGAGAATAATAATTTGACAGGACATCTGAAATATGTTTAATAATATATTTTCTAGAATATTTTCAATAGATGCCAATTTATTTTAACTGGTTTATATGTACAAATTCAAAAACCAATCCACCAGTTCCTTAATTAATCTTAAAGCAATTGAAGTGTTGTGTTAATCTTGAAATCATAATTGATAATTTGATTGGGTTGACTGATTGTCCTTTTATTCACAAAGCAAGTTTTTCGCTAGATTGGTGGTTGTTTTGAAATTACTCATCCAATTGTCCAGCTACATCTATCATTAATGATATCAGATTAATTTAAAAATAGAAAAAATATATAATTTAACTATTTATAGTTAATTCTCATTGATAAATTGTAGAGATAATTTACACAATATAGTTCAATGGTGTTTATTATAAAACTCCTCAAGAAATCAAATTACCAATTCATATTTTTTTTCGCTCAATTCGCTGTCTATGTTTAGTTCATTAGTTGACTTAAAAATAATGATAGTTCATTTATCCGACTAGTACCTAAGTTTAGAAAGGAAAGCTGCCTTCAGTTATATGATATATACTACATATTATTGGCTGCATATGAACTGAATCCCAACTAAACCTTTTAAAACGAGTTGAGTTCCGAGTTGTTTTTAAGTATAAACTAATTGAGTCTATGTTTCAATTCTAAGTCCCATTAAACTTTTTTAAAAAAAATATCAAAATTACATTTTTATATTGGTAGAAATGTATTATATTATAATAATTATTATAATATTTGTAATTATTCATATTATAATATGAATAATTTATATGTTACTTGTGTATAATATAATAATATCTGTAGACGGTCATTATTATACTAGCAACGGTATAAATAAAATCTAAAATTCCCAGCAATAATAATACCATACAATTATTATTTTATTGGCTGCATTTGAACTGAAATTATATTATCTGACGAAAGTCATAAAGATGATATGAACGATAACAATTAGTCGTCTCCATATTCGTAGATTATGGTGAATTTTATATTTTACTCAAAATAATCCTCACTCAAATAGTATATTTTTCATTTATACCCGGTATTCAATTAGTGTATTATTTTTTTTCCCGTTCAGGTAATAGGACTCGATTAGTGTACAGTGAAATTATTAATGCTAAACCTATTAAAAACATATCATATTAAATAAAATAGTTTGATATTTCTTTAATTTCATAACTTGATCTATGATAATAGTAAATAGTGATTAACAAGTAATGCTGTTTGTATTTAGTGTTTGAAATAGTTTATAGTCCACTGAAATTGGTTAGTTACATGTTAGCCACACCTGAAGTGTTTTAAAAATATAATACTTCTCATTATTTTATAAGATAATTAGATCTTGTTAATGAAAATTTGTTCAATAAACTACCGTAAGTTTGTTGATTCATTATATATTTTGAACCACAGTACCAAAGTTTGGTAATATTTTTAGGAATTCTATTTTCTAAGTTGGAGGATTTTTATCAGTATTTTGTCCTCCAGGGATTTTTATTTTGGAATTCGGGTAAGTAGAATAATTAATGTATTAAATGAAAGTACTTAATTAAAAAAAAAATTTACAGTTTCTCAAAAGTGACTTCTTCAGATTACTTCATAGCCAGACTTGAGAATAATGTGCCACCTATTATGTATTCATTGTATTATATATTTAACATTTTGTTCATTGTTTTATTTTTTTTTTTTTACAGTAAAAGCTGATGATATTGAATTTATAGGCCTTTTCGGTCAACCTGGGGTCACTGAAATTTTGGTAGTAAGTATTATTATTAATAAATAATAATTATTAATTTAGTATGCTTCTGCTATCATATCATTTTTGTTGTTTAGAAAAAAAAATTTTCACTTTTTTACATACGTAGAGTATAATATAGAAAAGTGCTAAACTATAACTACTCATTCTATTCAACTAAAAAAAGTACATTTCTTTCTTTTTTATTTTTTTTTTTTATTAAAAACAAATAAAGCTACCTATTTTGTAATATATTATAATTATATTTCAATTTTATTTACTAATTTCAATTAAAAGATTTTTTACGTGGAAAGTTGGATAGTTATATAGTAATATAGTATAGATTTATAATCATTTTATAGAGGTTAGCCGTCAAGTTATACTCTTTTTTAAATAAGAGTGCACTAGGCGGCAGTGTTCTAATTTAATCACAATATACTGTTTTGATTCATTGTATGTAATACCAGTATTAACAGAAATCTACCACTTTGAGAATAATATTAGCATTTGTCAGGGAGGTTAGGTTAGATGTACAAAAGCTTTGAGCTTTTATTTTAAAAATTGTATAAACTAACTACTATCCTACTTGTCAATTTTTTTTTTTTACTACATAGACTTAACAACTTTCCATAGCTATTAATTCATTACATATAATATGATAAAAAAAAATAATAATAATAATATAACATTAGCTAAATAAATGAAGAAATGTTCCTTTTGTGGTCCATCTATAAATTTGATTTTTATTTAGATTTCATTTATTATGGATATAAATTTAATACGATTTTGATATATTATGTAGATTATTTTGTGGCATTTGTCTGGTTAAAAACTGTCTTTATCACTTAATGGCCATCTTTAGAAAAAAGTTAGAAAAACTATAAATAATAATTATTAAAAAGAAGGTAATTTATTATAATTTGTTGTACCTATATAAACTATGTTTAAATTAATCCACTCATAGTGAGTTAAGGTTATTACAAGTTTTAATTAAAACAACATAAACATATGACTGTAAATATTATTAATCGACTGATTATTTATTTTATTGAGAAAACAATTACTTAATAGAAATTAATGTTGTTAAATTTAAATTGGAAGACAAATTTAACTCAAATATTATAAGATACACTGTACAATGTCATTTTAAAAAACCCTGATAAGTGTAATTAACTAAATTATATTTTTAGGAACCAGTCAAACAGTTATTACCCATTTGAAATGGACTCCAAAAAGAATAGCAGTAAGTACATTTTTGAAGTATTTTTATATCTTTAATATAATTAAATATATTTTTTTAATAACAAATTTGTATGTTCAATTATTCTATAAGTTTTAAATTTATTTATGGATGGTGGATGTCCATATTTTAAAAGTTTAAAATATAAGCTTAAAGGTTAAAGGCGCATAAAAAAAAAAGTTAAATTTAGTAGTATTTGCTATAAATAATATTACAAATTTAAATATAAGTGTTAAAAACTTAGAATAAAAAAACTAATTAAATTTCTGAACATATTATGTTCTTCACAATAAGATTTGTTTTAAATTCTGAATGAAGCGAAATACATTTCTATGTATTGGTTTCATAACTATATGTTTTGTTTTTTTTAATCTGAATAACTTTTCTATTATCAATTTTGCTCTAATTTTCAAGTATAGAACTCAGATATAATATTCTTATATTTAGAGTGCCCAATATGTTGAGGTATTAATATATTTTTCCGATAACATTTGACAAGACTAAAAAAATAATCATTAATGGAAGTTTCTTTGTGTTTTTCAAATTCCTATTGTTAATTTTAATTAATAATATTACCTAGTTGACAAAATGTACATTGCATATTGAAGCAAAAATGTATAATTAAAGAATCAAAATTTAAAATAATATTAATTGAGTAGAAAATTAAAATAATACATTGTTTAGCCTTTCAATAATTATTGAAAATAATGGTAGTGTAATCAATTATGAAATTATATTTTTTAACAAATTTATTTTATATCATTTTTTTTTACTGTCAATTACATCGTGTTAAGATAATTAAACATGTTGATTTACTTAATTATATAATAATTTATAGTAAATTCTAAAATAATCTTTAGTTTAGGATTCTGGTACTATGGTTTAGATTAAAGATTCTTAAATACAAAATAATTTAAAAAAAAACAAATTTAACACAATTGAAATTTGTTTTGAATTATGTTTTATTTTCTATAGAGTTAATACAAGACAATATTCTGATTATGATATTTTGAGTTACAGGTTAGATTGATAGTGTATATAACTTATATTAAATTTATAATTCACAAATAGTATTTTTATTTTTGTAGATCCTACATTACAATTAGCAGAAGAAGAATCTACTGAGTGTTCAGGTTCATCTGGAATAGGTTCATCAGATTCAACATCTTCTAATTCCTTAAAAGATGTCGAGACTTTTAAAAAATGCTGTCTAGATTCTCTTGGAAACCAAGAAGATTTCATGATTGTTGAATCCACTTCAACTTCGGCTGAAAATATTTCAACGATCAATGATGATGACACTAAATATATTTCAAAGCGAAAAGGTGCTGCATTTAAAAAAAAAATCAAAACAAATACTCCTAATGTTAGTCTTATGTTTGAGAATATAATAGATCATGATAGTAATCTTATAACTGATGTGACTGAGAGTAGTAAATGTTTGAGCCGTTTTCAAAAGCGTAAAAGACTCTCACGAAAAAACAATCACGATTTTGTTGATATTAATTTATCTGATAATAGTGAAATAGAAAGTGCTGAAAATAGTTTAGAACCTTCAAAGTTTCGTTTTTCGGAAAAAAATAAAGGTCAATCAAGTTTTGATATGCTTGATTGTAGTTTGTCTACTTTAGCCAGTACAAATAGTGTAAAAATTTCCTCCGATAATGATAATACTTCTGAAATACGGGAAAACAAATTCTTTAAAAAACCATTTGATTCATTTCTTCTCACTAACAATAGTGCCACTGATATATCTACAGCAAAAGTATCAACACATAAGTCTACTCAAAAAAACATAAACGTAAATGATTCTCCATTTGACAATATCATTCATGAATCAAGTATGGTGTCAGTATCAAATAATAATAAAACATTAGATAATACTCAAGTATCAAATGTTAATGAAATTTCACTGTGTAGTACAATAGAGATACCTAGTTTCAATCGTACTTATGATATACCACCAAATGGGAATTCTACTCAAAAGTGTGATTTAAATGATACTACTGTTGAACTACCAATTAATGAAACATATACTTTGAATGATCATGCAACGTCTCAATTAAACAATGATGTGTCCACAAAGTCAGTTGATATTAAAGATGTGTTATCAGATACGTATACTGTTGAGAGTAATCCAAATAAAACATTGACTAAACCACGATCAATCTTGAAAAAAACCAATTATACTATAAATACATCGGCCAATGTATCTAATCAATCTAAACCTTCTGTAAAAAAACAAAAATTTTTACGAAACCTCCATCTTAACAATGTCTCCCAAGATTATAGTTTTACAATTAATGATAGTAATACAATATTGAATGAAGATACCATAAATGATACCAAACGTGATGATTGTAAAAAATTTAAATTAAAAGAAATATCTCATAGTGAAGATTTTGAAATATTCGACAACATTATTTCTGGTACACAAGAAAATGAACTGTTGACTTCTAAAAATAATGATATAAACAATTCAATTTCTAATACATTAACTGCTGTAGCAGGAACTTCAAATAACAATGATTTGTATAATATTTCATCAAAATGCATGGAAAATACAGATGAATTGACTAAGCAGTCTAATGTGATTTTGGATGAAAAATTTGAAAACGATAAATCTATATGTCCAACTCTTATTTCATGTAAATCCAATAGCTTCAGTCATTCAGGCTTCAAATTTGATTTTAATAAGCAGTTTGGTCGGCATAGTTTAAGTTATCAAGATAAAAGTATGAACTCATCAATGATAGTAAAACCACATAATATTTCATTAAATAATAGTGTGTTTGACAAAACACTCGGAGAAAAATCTAGTACTTTTCATAAATCTGTGGATAATGTTAATCTTGATTCAAATTCACAAATTTGTGAAAATCCAAAAAAGCATTTGATTTCTCAAAAATTTCAACCAGCCAGCATTTCATCACTTCCTATATCTACTACTATTAATGAAGAAGTCGAAGAAAACAATCTTGAATTGTCACAGAACATATCATTAAAGGCATATCAATCATCAGAGCCTTGTTTTGCAGGCAAACCCAATATAAATGCTAATTCAGTTGTTTTTAGTAATTTAATTGATGATAGTTTAAATGATGACATATCTTTAGATGATTCTAAACGAATCAAATTTAAGAACCACAAAAATATATCTGTAAGCCATTCAGTTATGTTTGAAAATATAATAACTAATAGTCAAGAATCTCCTAATTGTTCTATAAATCAAAATAAAACTGGTCAGTCTATACCATATGATAACAGTAATATAAAAGGGGACGAAATCAGTGTGTTTGCCAATTCAGATGAATTATTGTCTAATAACGAATCAAATAGTTCTGATCACGATTCAAAAAACCGTAGTATGTCAAATGTTGATAAATCTAGATTAAACCATTCTAAATCTGAATCATTAGGTGGAAAAAGTTCTGAGGTTTCCATTGTGAATAACATTATGCAATATGAACAAAATAATTCTTCAGTTTCAGTAGAATCTGCAAATAATTATTCTTTATCAAATGTTGCTTCTGGTATAATGGAAAATGATAGTTTATCGAAAAGTAATAAAACGTCTCATGTTTTTCCCAAAACTTCTGTTAATAATTTACAGAAGAAAAATTCAATATTATTGAATGAAGTTACTACAATAAATGAACGAGTATCTGACTCTAGTACAAATCAAAATGAAACTTTGACCCAAAAAATAATGTACAATGGTAGTAAGAATCGAGGGGATGAAATTAGTATGTTTGCAATTGCAGATGAACTATTGTCTATTAGAAAATCTGTAAAAAGATCAAATAAAAAAATTGACAGTGGTAAAAAATTAAATTTGGAAAAATCCAATACTACAGCAGATGAATTCAATATTTTGGATAAGAAATATAAAGATTCTAGTTCAAAACTTTCAAAAGATGATTTTTTCCAAGGAAAAATATCATCAAATATTTCTTCTAGTCATAAATCACACAATACACATTCAATAAATTCAAATGTTTCGGTTGTTGGTAGCAACATTCAGAGTGAACAAAATAATTCATTAAGTCCAAAAAAACCGATAATTAAGCACCCAAAAACATCAATATTGCAATGTTTAACACGAACAAAGGCTTGTACATCGAATAATTCTTTGACACTAGAAGACGACAATACAACGAACATTAGTAGAACTTCTACTTCTTCGATAAAACCAAAAAATCCTTATATTGATGATATTGGTTCTGCACTACCAATTTTAACTGTTGGATTAGATGACACAGGATTGTCATTGTTAAACACTCCTGACGAATCTTTGGAACAAAGCGATTTGTCAAATAACCAATCAAAAATATTCAGTTCTAAACGTCGTTCACTAGATAATTCTAATGATGTGTCTGTTAAATCAAATAAATCAATAAAACTTGAAAATAATGAAAACAACAGTACCAGAAAAAGTGCTTGTTTTTCAGAACAAAATAATCAATCCTTCAGTAATGACGTTTCTAAATCATTAAATATTACAGATAGATTACAGGATACAGGGTTATCATTGTTTATTGCTACTGGTGAATCTTTGGAACAAAGTGATTTGTCTATAAACCAATTAAATAGATCTTCTAAACGTTGTCTACAATATAATTCCAGTGATGATGAGACTGTAAAATCAGATAAATTATTAAAACTAAAAGATAATACAAATAACGGCAGCAAAATATCTGTTCATTCGTCAAAATTAAAAAATCAGTCTTCAAATAACGAAGGTTCTACATCATTGATTATTTCTGATGAATTACAAAACACAGAAGGTTTAACACAGTTAAATAATACTGTTGGAACTTTGGAACACAGTAATTTGTCAATAAACCAATTAAATAGAACTTCTAAACGTCGCTTACGAAATAATTCCACAGGTGAGTCTGTTACATTAGATAAATCATTAAGACGAAAAGATAATACAAATAACAGCAGCAAAATATCTGTTCATTCGTCAAAACTAAAAAATCAGGCTTCAAATAACGAAGGTTCTACATCATTGATTATTTCTGATGAATTACAAAACACAGAAGGTTTAACTCAGTTAAATAATACTGTTGGAACTTTGAAACAAAAAGACAAGTCAATGTACCAAACAAGTGGGTCAACTTCTAAACATTCTTTACTTGTTAATACCAAAGATGAATCTGTTACATCAAATAAATCATTAAAACAAAATGATAAGCGTAGAATGTCTGACCGTTTGTCAGCACGTAAAAACCAGTCAGTTGGTAATGTAGAGCCGAGTGTATCAAACATTACTAATAGTGTACAGTCGAAAAAGCAATCTTTACTTAGTAAAACACTAAAAAAAAATCATATTAAAACTAATGACATGCCAATTGCATCTACAAGCTCTGTAAACAGTGTTGGTAATTCTAAAAATAAAGGAGTTAATTTAGAGGCTGAAGATTCAGTCTTTTGGTCAACAGTCTCTGAAAGTTCTACAAATACATCAAGAACTATCCCAAATGTGAATTCTAAAAGTAATCAATTGATCGTTATAGAACAGATTGAAAGTGCCATTGAAAACATGTCGATTAATCAAATAACGTCAAATCACCCGGGTGCTTTTGTAATTGATGATAGCACAAATAGACCGTTAACAAGGTCTTCTGTAAAACGCCCAACTAATAGTAGCCCTTCAATTTTAACTAGAGTTTTAGCGGGTAATGACAGTTTTGAATCAACCTTTTCTGAAATTTCACTTTCTAGTAATAATATTGATCACACAGTATTAGAAGAACACGTAAAAGAAAAGTATCGATCTCTGTACAGTAAGGAAACGTGGGTTACAAAACGGCTCTATTGTTTCCTTGTCTGTAATTTGCAACCGCGTTTTAATATATATTCTATGAAATGTGCAGAAAAATTTGTCATGTACTTAAAAACCATACTAAAACAAATATATAAAGATAAAAATGCAGATTTACAGTTATTTTCGGATATGTTAAGGTATCATATGGCAAGATATGGAATTATTAAAACTACGGCTGATTATCTTGGATTTTTGACAGATTACATACCTAGGCCTTATTACGATAAATTAGTGCCTGGATGGAACCACGAAACATCAGCAGTCAAATTTGATGATCAAAAATATTTCATACCGATCATGGAAGATGAAACTTTTTTAAATAAGATTTTAGAACATATAAGAACTGTTTAATTAATATTTTACTTCTTTCTCATTGTTATTTATTGAATATTTAAATTATATTTAACAAATGATGATAATAATTATAATCATTTTTTAATTGTATAGTTATAATAAATAATAATTAATTTATAAATTGTTTTTTATTATTATTTGTATTTATTACTACTACTATGATACAATCATGTAAAATGTTTAGATATAGGTACATATTATAACTATTAAAGAACATGTTTATATTTTATTTTTACTGATTTTTATTAATATGGTAAAAAGCAATATAAATGCTAGTATTGTAATTTGATATTATGTTGTATTATGAATCTACCCTGTCTATTATAAGTATGTTTTGTTTCAGTGAAACAACCTGTGAAATTCACAGTTCAAATTATCTAAACAAAAACTAAAATATCTGCATTGGTTTTATATTACACTAAATTTTCTTTTTGTTGGAAATCGGAAGATATTTAATTATAATAAAAATTAAACACTCATGGTACTAATGATATATTTTTACTTATTGTGTAATTCAAAATGAACTAATCAAATATAATGCACATTGAGGTAAATATTAGTGATAAGCCTAACCAAATATTTAACAGTTACTGTTGAACCATTTACCAAGTTGATTGGTTTTGATAAATTGAAAACTAGTATGGAAAAAACTTTAATTTTCTTAATAAAAGTACGTACTAGATGTGTTAAAATATTTGATAATTTACTATAACTACTCAGAAGTTTCCATTATTTAAAAATACTGTGTCCCATCATGTTTGACAGATTTTTTATTTATTTTTTTTTTAATGTGCTTCTTTGAGGACATCGACTTGGAAAAAAATGTAATTTTTATTTTCATCCCCTACACACACAAAAAAATAACTGTTTATTCAATTAAAAAATGTTCAAAGTAGCCATTTTGTTGGGGATATTATTTTAAAAAAATTAAATGTATCACACAATCATATCTGGTTAATAGTTCTTTTAAATACATTTTTTGTTTGATATTTATCATTTATGTTTGCTATAATGTAAATTAGAAAAAAAATACGTTTGTTTATATTTTATGTTGGAATATTACATTAAATGTAATAAGTAATGAACAAACGTAACAATAGCATTATAAATTTTCAAACCATTCAGAATCCGCTAAGTTTGTATTAATGTTTGCATAATATATATTGATTATAATGCAATAAAATATAAAACAGGAATTAAAAATCTGTATACTGCTTAGATATTTAAAAATTGATAATAGTTTATGGTATCATTGGTACTCAGTAAATATACTTCTAACTCTCCACTATTTTGTAATCATCCTCATCAAACAGTTTAACATGAACCCTAAATACAATACACAGAAGCCAAAGCTATCCCAAGTATTTTTGAAGTATTGTATATGTAACAATTGTATTGATCCCTCCTACACCATTATCAAAACAATAATATATATTTTTACTCTTACTAAAAAAATAATATTAATTATACTATTTAGTTACCAATTTTACAATGTGTATCAAATCATAGTAGAAGTAACCACCACTCTATGAAAAAAAAAACAATCAACAGCAGATTGCTGAACGACTTTAATCCGCTTTATTATAAACTGAAGTGATACATTCTCCAACCATAAATTTGAAAACGATATAATTTGGTACAAAGACAATGCGAATTATGGAAAAACGTGTTTTTTCGTATCGAAGATCGTTTATCACTGTTCACTTTGTTTTATAACTTAACTATTAACATAAGATTGTCGACATCGCAACGGAAATCCATCTGTTGCTTGTAAATTAGGACAAAATATTAAATTATGTTCCTGAACGCTGTACGTTAATGCATTTTCCGTAGCTATTGACTTCCATACCTGTGATTTTTGAATCGCAGCTCGTGAAACTTGGTCGCGTGTTTTTGTATTCAAATATTTCAAAAATGTCGATGAAATTAAGAGCAGACATCTTCTTTTAGAAATTTTGAAGAAACTACAACCTAACGTGACTGTAACAGGAACAGTTATGACAAATTTCTTTTTAGATTATTTTTCAATTGCCTTTAATATAACTATATTATATTATATATAGTTATATAACGATAATAACGACTTAAAGCATTAAGCCTTGAATTATTGTTTAAATTCAGATTAATTATAGACTAATCATAACAGACTGATAAGTTTACGCTGGTATTTAATACTTTTACAATAAATCGAATATCCGGAGTGAGCGCAGCGAAACTACGCGTTTGAACATTTGTAATTCTAAAACTAAAACAGATAGACTTATTCTGACTTCAATAAAACAACTTTGTTTACAAATTATAAATAAATACAAACAATTATAATAAACAAAAACGTCTATATTTGACATTTTTAATCAATTCTAAAAATGCTATTTTTCAAGGCTTATGTAGAAAGTTATAAAGTAAGTATGATAGTTAAGTTTTGATTTTATCAATGGATTAAGCGTTTAAAAATATACATCTGGAAAAAACAAGCTTCGACCATAAATTAGATTTAGAGGTACCAATTTAAAAAGTGAAATTACTATCAAAAAATCTTATGATGTAGACACTCTTTTCAAATATAAACAGTATTGGCAAACAATTTATATTAGATAGTGTTAAAGTTTAAACAATTTTATAATAACTAATAAAAACAAACATCAAATTGTCTATTGAACATCTGTAATAATATATGAGTAATTTAATTAATTTATAATTACAAACATTTGAAAAAAAAGTACCTGCAATATTTATTAGCATAGAAATAATAAACAGTGGTATATAATTGCATTGCAAAACAAGTTGTACAATAATTACCAATTCATTTTGACAACAATAATATATTAAATAAAAAAAAATATAACATCACGTTTTTAAATAAAATATTTATATTTATTTAGAATTATTAAAAAAAAAAAAAAAAAATGATTATCATAATAAGTATAGTAGTTGAAGTATCATTAACAAACACAATACCTACTGTAATATTAGATTATAATTTATAACTCTTTATATTTCTGTAAAACTGTACACACTAACAAATATAAGTATGTATATCATAATACCGTTGATTATCAATTTTATTTTATAATGGAGAAATCCTCACAGATACCCTGCAGCTGATCAGTAGGTAATATATAATAAATATTTATTTATATTAGTTATTCAATTCTATAATTTTGCACGTTATCCATAAACCAAGAAATATGAAAAGTCTTTAAATGTTCCAAATTGTATTTAACTAATCTGTCTGAATCAGTAGTGTATAATACAATGGTGGATACACGATACATATCTTTATTATTTCGACAATGGAACGGTATAATGTTAGTGGGACAGGTATGCGGTTTTGGCATGCGTGTCAACAATTGTGCTCCAAAATTAACAACCAATTGTTTTAATTGTTGTAAAGAAAATTGTTCCCAACCTTTATCTCCACTTATGTGTATACTTATGCCATCAAATAGTTTTGGAAACTGTAACAAAAATTAATTACGTTAATATGAAATCTAGTCTTTCTACATACAAAACATATAAATTCAAGTTTGATTTTGTTAGCTTTATATACAAATTAACAAGGTATACATTATTCTCCTTAAATATGTACAATATACTGTGTCTTAAAAGTCCTTGTGTCACCTAATCATAATTAAGACCATAATTTGTTATGATTTTCGTTAAAATTTGACATTAAAATTCTTACAAAAAAAATTCTACATTACATTCTTCACATTTTAGATTCTAAGTGCAATGTATTGATTTTACAATGATGTTTATTTTTTTTTTTTTTTTATGTGAACACTTTCTACCAGAAAGCATACACAGATTACAAATATAGAACCTTTTGTGAAAGGAAATGTTCTCTGGGTAGTCTTTAGAAAGGTCATTTTTTGAAATACTCATTAATATTCGAGATAATGAGGAAAACCTCTTAAGGTTAAAAAAAATCATGTAAGATTAAAATAAGGTTGTCATTGGCAACCATTTTTATTTATTTTTTTTATTATTACCTACCAGATAAAAATTATGTAAAAAATCTCAAAATTGAAATGTCTATAAATAGCTTAAAAATAGCACAAATTTCAAGTCTTTACAAATATTTTTAACTGAACTAAAACATAAAAATAATTAAAGCATTATTTTCGTAAGTTTTCCTATTAATTCTATGTTTTTTTTTTTTTACATTCTTGCTAAATTATTAAAAAAAATTACACGAAAAATCAAAATCCTACTTTCTTACTCATCAACTAAATTAAAAGTTCAACAACACAATTTATTTGTCATTTTTTTTTATTATTGTAATATTTCTTGTAGAAAACCATCAAAAACAGAATCTTAGAGACCAACTGAATACAAAATTCAATAAAAAAGGTTTCCTGTCATTTTTCGTTTGATACAAGATTAATAAAAAGCATAAGTTAATAAAAATGTAAAATCATGAAATCATTAAGTAGTAAATATTTGTCAGTTTATCCTTACGTTTTTCCCAATTATTATTAAAAACACATGGAAAATCAAAATATGACCCCCCTAAATTACCAAGTAGATAAAATTTAATTTTATAAAAGATATTTGATACATAGGAGCAAATTTTTAGTAGACAAGTTGTTCACAGATTCAAAAAAAATTTTAATTTAATAAACAACATTGTAAAACCAATACATTCCTACACTTTGTACCTAAAATAATTGCAGATTTATACAAAAATCCAACCTAAATCGAACATGATTTTACATATACAAATCTAGATATATATATAATTATGATAATTTATATTAGGTATTTATTTATAACAGTTATGCTATTTTAACAAATACATTTATAAATACAGCAACATATATAACCAATAACAAACTAACAAATAATAAAGAATTTAACATTTATGAAAAGTGTACACTAAAAACCAAAAGAAAGGTCCACATTACTAATAGTTAATTAATGTCTAATATGTGATCTGCATTTTCTTATTATGTTTATATTTTAAATAAATAAATAAATAATAATAATAATGTATTAATATTATAACTTTTACCCCAAGACTTATGCTTATTCTTGAATTTCTTAATCCAGCACAAATGGGAAAACGTGTAGTTCCTTTTACTAAATAAGTTTTATCATCCATACAGAGTTTATCTTTTTGTAATGAATCAGTAACACCTAATTAAAATGTTTAAAAAACAATTTTACTCTTTGATCATAATATAAAATATTAAATAAGAAATATTCTTACACTTTACAGTATTTATAAATAATCCGTTTGCTATGCCTGATAAACAATCAAAATTGACATCACATGTTTGATTTTCAGTTTCTGGTACAATTATGTGGGTCACTTTACTAAAATCTCCATTCCTTTTAAAAATGGTTATTTGTATTAAAAAAAAAAATAACAATTTTTAATTTTGACTTACACAATATGTTCAACTAATTTAAAGCGGAACCGTGAAATAAATTGCTTCACAACTGTCTTATCTATAGAAACATTACTAAAATACAAATAATTAGTATCTCTAGAACAAAAACCATGTTCTGAATTTATTAACATTGGTAATGTAGACTCCCCAGAAGGAATTTTTGATAATTCTGACCATTTTTCAGGATTTAATGATCTGAAACCAAAATATTAAAACTAATTTAATGCTTGAATAAAAAAACAATCAATTATATAATAAAATCGTTAGAGTATAACAATTGTATAAATAAATGTTAAGAAACATTATAATATAATATAAGTAAATCTATAAATCAATTTATGGGCTTCACAATAAATTTATATTTTTCAGTACCTAGGTATGTCTATTATAACTTTATGAATAGAGAAACTTAAAAAAGTTCATTTAGTAATTTTATAAATTGGTTATGATAAATGGATAACACTTTTTTAAGTTTTTCAATTTAATCTTTAAAAGAATTTAAGAATTGAATAATAATTGGTGAGAAGAAATTTTAATACATTATTTAATATATTCTATTAAATTAATAATTTGTGTAGTACTAAATACATCAAATAGATAAATGTTATTAATAAATATAATTGTCATATATTAGTTTGTCACTTAGTGTTAATAAAACACAAAAGTAAGTAATATTTCTTACTCTAAATTTTCTCCGTATTTGTTTATACAGTTCTTATCAGCTCCATAATAAATAAGTTCTTCTGCTACATCAAAATGTCCACACTTTACGGCTAAATATAATGGTGTTTCATATTCATATCCTGGAACATCTATATTCGCATGATAATCAACAAACATTTCCACCCAATCTACACGTCCAAGTCTCACTGCTTCATGCTAAATATTACATATTTTAATACCATTTAAAGTTGTTTTAAGATAACAATGATAATTATTGATTACCAAAGGTGTCCATCCAGCATTGTCTTTAATATTTGGGTTCATAACATATTCAAGAAGGAGAACCCCAGCATACAGTTCTAAACCCTAAAATATTATTAATAGTTAAGAATACTAAAACATCTAAATATTTATTAAACAATAATTATTTTATATTTGTATAATAGAAATCAATTATTTATTTATAAAATGTATATATTATTAATTTACTTTAGTACAAGTAATGTGCAACTGTGTTTCTCCTCTACAATTTCGACGAAAAGCATCTACTTCACAACCATCCTATACAAATTCATTAGTTAATAAGAATAATTAAACAATATTGTACCTAATGAACTAAATAAAATCAATTTTTAAGACTCCATTAGTTATAGAATAAAAATAAAATCAGCATTATTGATATTACCAATCTATACTATATAATAAAAGAAAGTATCAATTTGTTTATATGTGTGTGATACACAGCTGAATCTATAGTACTCAATGGTTTAAACATTTACGAATAGAAGCAGATGAATAAGTTGTTCTACACCTTGAAACCCAAAAGGGTAATTAACACAACACAGGGTTAGTATTTTCATAAAAAAAATTGTATTTTTGATGACACGAGAAAAACTTTATTATAAGTTAACTTTTTTGCATGTGACAAAAAAGTTAACTTAAAAAAAATTAATATTTGTCAATCACAATTAACTTTGAATGGTCAAAGGTTTCGAAATTAGATATCACAGATAATAACATTTATATACTTTCTTATAACTGTGTACAAAGCTGAATGGGACAGAAAGTTTATAATATTATCTAACTTTAAATAAGGACATTTATTTTTGTTTTTAATTTCTATTGGTCTGCAAGAACTAATTTTTATTAATATTTAATATAGATTGTAAATTAACATAATATTGAATCAATTTTTTATGTAATTAGTATTTACTATAGATAAGTATACAATAAGAGAGTAAACCATTATAACACAGAAATAAAAAACTTCCCTTCTAAAAATCAGTTTTACCATTAATTGAAATTTATCACATAAACTATAATAAGAGTAAGTAGCACTATTAGCATAAAATAGTTAAGAGTTAATAGTGTTAATAGAATAATAAATTCAATTTAGTTTTTTTAAGTTTAGTCTTTATACTTGATAATATTTAGGAACTGATATATTTGGCTGATATGAATATGATTCCTTTTTCTTTTTTTTGACCGACTCGTGCTTTTCCTCATCATTTTCCTGAAAAAATTACACATTACTAAAGTATTACCAACTAAATAATAATTATGATTTAATGAATATTTATTTTATTCAAAATATGTTCATAAATTACTTACCTAATAATTGATAACTTATTTTTAAATATTAAATTAGATATGATAAACAAATTGTACAATACAAATAAAATTGAATTAAATACCATTCAAAAACCAATTTAAAAATTACATACATTTAATTCTTTAACCCAATCCATTACAGAATCAATTGCATCATCAATGGTAGAACGGTGTTTTGATGTGGTCGCATTCATTGATGTCGCAGATAGTTCACTTTCAATAAGATTCTAATTATAAAATAATATGCTACCAATAATAATCAGCTAGGCAATATATTTATTTTATTCTCTAATTTTACATTTTCTTTGCTAACTCTTGTCTTTGCTTGTTCCACGTCTTTATTTTCATAACTTTTTGTTGACATGGTTGATTTTTTTAGTGTTCAATTCTCTTATCTATTAACAGTAAAATATATACCTAAATATATTATGATTAAAACTTATTAATATTTGGGTGGTTTACTGTTGAGTAATATTTCATAAGTACTGTACATATGCAGTAAAAGTATTTAAATGTATTACATCATAGTAATATGACCTGATTTAAAGGAGAACAAAGCGTTCAATGACGTTATAAGGGTTAGTCGGGTAGGTACCAACAGTCAACACTAGTTAGATTGGCAAAGCAGAGGCGCATGCAAATAAGGAAAACAAGAGTCTTTGCATTTAGATGATATTACCAAATATTTTATTTTAAAAATTAAACATTATTTGGCAATATACAGAAGTTGTGGCTTATGTATTTATATAATAATTAAACAATAGTAAAAAAAAAAATTACCTTATAAAAGTTTAATTAGGTTCAATAAATCATTATTACAACATAACTTTAGATTAATTTGGGTTAGAAACGCGAAGAATCTGATGCAATGGATGATTGTGATTAATTTAAAAGCACAATTCACAATTTATCACTGATTATCATATCAGTTGCTGTGCCAATCTTTCTGGTGCTAACTATATGAAACCATAGACAACGCTAACAAATTGTTGTTCAGTTCAACATAATATTGGGTATGATTTTATTTTCTGTTTCTTTAATAATAAAGAATAAGGCGTTAAGTTGATTGATATACTAAGTATTATAATATTTGTTAGCTTATTACTTACTCAGTCGATAAACGTTAAGTAACAGTTATGTTATAGACGTTACACAAACCAAACGAGAAAACTTTTACAAATTGTATTTGCTTGATAGGTACCTATCACTAATTCAAATACCACAATATATTTTAATTCGTGGTTCCTAGGGTGCTAGACAGACAGCAGACACTACGGAAATTATAATGTACCTATAAACTATAAACTACCTACTATATATAAGGTATGAACTCTATGAACATTAACTTATGCCTGTATCTGTGGTTTTGTCAAATCGCACAATATTACCAATGTGATAAGATTAATATTGTGTAAATAAAACACCACTTACCTTGTAGTGTAATATTAATTTATTGCTTTTATACTTACCTAATAATATGCATGACGAATTAGATTCGTCACGAGTTAGATTAGATATATAAGAGTAAACAAATTATTTTTACTGGCAGTGAATGTTGGGCAATTAAAATTGAATTAATGCATGATCAATGGGTAAATATTTGTTTGTGTTAAATATATAGTGAATACCAATGGACCCCCCAGAAAAAATTCCTAAAACCGGCACAGCTTAAAGGTATGATATCAGTGATTAAAATTAATTCGAATATTTGTCTAACATTAAGCTCAATGATGTTCGTTTATTTTACTTGTTTAAACATTGGTTGATAAATTAAAAATAAACAATCTTATTTTCGTTACTGATAGACCGGTATTAAGGCAATTAAAGGTACGGTTTGTTAGACGCGACAATAGGTCGCTTCGACAAGTCGTCAATATCTGTTTATACGAAAACGGTATACACTGGTTTGCTAGACGAGACAGGTCGCAACGACCAAACTTTAGGTCGTCTCCGAGAGCAGTAGCCTGCGACACGTCACGACGGCCGTATGACGATATGGCAGCAAAATTAATATTTTCTTATTTTTCTATTGAGAGATGAAACTCTCATTCAAGAGGTACAAACAAATTCGGTTTTATATAATGTTGCTGATCAAAACTGATTTTCTTTTATTTGGCACGAAATTAGCAATATATATATATAAATAAATATACATCATCTTCGAATGTTATTAATATTAACAATATCGCTGTTCGTGGTAAAAAGTATAATTTTCTTTCATACGATTAAATAAAAAATAAAAATATGTCCGTTTACGTACAGGTTTGAAACTGAACTGGTCAAAAAGCACTCGTGCTACGACAACCATCGCGACCGCGACATGTCGTGTCTAGGAAACCCACTCGCCACAAAACGGGTCGCGACGATCAGTCGCAGCGACCTGTGCATCACCCGTGCGATTCGACTAATCTGGGTTGCATACAAATCATTCCGTAAATTTTAAACAAATGATTAACTAATAGTTCGTTAAAATTGTAATAGTTTGTTAAATCGCTAGAGTTTCATGAAAATTGTACAATTATTCAAGGAGAATAAACAAATATTATCTATACTCTTATCTTTTAACGGCAGCAGCTGCCATATTATCATGGCGTTCATATCAGAATATTGTTATCATAGACACTTATTGGCGTATGTAGTAAAATTTGAATTTTGAATGTACCTACATTTTAATTTTACTTACCGGAATCTACGACAAAAGTCTAAATCATCAAAATATGGCAGTGGATCGGATCTATTCCAAAGCACCCTTGGAACAGGTAAGCGTCCTAAAAATTCCAATATGAATTAATCATCACTATAACTGGATGATGAATCATAATAAACAGCCAATGTGCATATTTTAATTATTGAATTAACAAGTTGGTCTATCAATTGTTTTTTTGAAAACCATATTATCAATTATGTATGGGAAAATTATTGTAACTGTATTGATAACACATATTTAATGAGTCATTTGAAATTTTGTTAGCCAAAATCGAATGATTAACTAATAGACCGTTAAGACTAAACATTAATAGCCCGTTAAAAGTTAAATAATGTTTATGCAACGAAATATTTTTAAGGAGTCATTAATACCGCTAATGGTCAGTTAAATCCTTAACGATCGTTTATGCAACCCAGCATTAGACTATTACGGAAAGTGCAATATTTTTGTATGGATTTCAATATTATGTTTGAAAATTATTCGGATACATTTTTATTCAAATTGATTATTTTAAAATTATTCCAATAAAAAATAATTCGAATAATTGTAAAAAATCATTCTAATAGTTTCATATTCCAATTTTTTGTACATCATTTATATATGAGTTTTTAAAATTTGTTCGACACTAGTATCCGAGTAATAGTAGTATATGAGATCCTTTTTAACCTTTTGCCCCTAAGACATTTTCACACCAGTTTACATAAGGTACACAGTGGCGCACACCGAGGGGGGGGGGGGGGTTGATGTCAACTAACACCCCTTAAAAAATTGGTGGGTACTTGGTACCAAGTGAGTTTAGAAGTTATTTTTATCTATATTTGTTTAATATTAATAATATTAATTTGTAATTGAGTCTTATTATACCTCATAACTCATATTTGACTGGTGGGGTGGGTGGATGCCTAGATATTTATATTTTCGACACCCTTGTGAAAAATGTACTGTGTGCCATTGTAGGTACATAAATTTATTGCGCATCAAAATTTTTAATTATAAAAGGGTTGAAAGTGATTGGAGTAGGTACCCAATTGTTTCCTAACTTTCAGCTTAATGTCCAGTATAGGTATATCTATTATAGATATAGAAGGTGTATTAATCTTTTAAAATTATAATATACACCTAGGTACCTTCCTCGTCCCTACCTACCTATTACGAGTTATGGTGATAATTGCGGGGTTGTAACAATGAACCAATCCTACCAGATATTGCCAAATGACCTATTTTAAAGTAACTATTACAAATATTAGATAACTAAGGCTGTAATAAATGATACATGCTAAATAACTAGATTTTCAATATTTTATTATTATTATTTTTCACTTATCGTGTAGCACACTCTTAGTGAATTATCATGCTATATTGTGTCTTTCAGGAAAACAATACTGTTTCTGCCTTCATCGACTTTATGATGGTCTATGGCTATAATCCGTAATGAGAGTTCAGCTTAAAAGTTTTAATGCAAACAATAGGTATTTCATTGTCTATAGGAAATGTTGCCTATACCTACAAAATACGAGTATTAGGTTTAGGTATTATAGTTATTAGGTATTAGTATTATTAGTGTAAGTAATTATTATAAAAATAAATATTGCTAAATAAAAATGTTTTACACTGTCACCACAGTTATCTATAACCGTGACCATAGATAATTCTTCTTTATTATCTATGGATATCACACGCTCCAATCACGCTTATAGACCGTGATACTATAGATAAGGTGCCCACGAAATGTCCTTATGCGCTTCCAATATCACCCAGTGCATTCTAGTTTTTAATATAATAACTATTTATCTAAGTAGTTGTCCATTATCATTTGTCTAGATAAATTGTTAAACTTTAAACGTTTTTGCATGATTGTAGTAGACTGGTTAAAAAAGGTCATTATTATTTAATACTTATTTAAATCGATATTCAAATCTACAAATAATATTAAATTGGCGTGCATATACAGCTTGTTGCTGTTCAAAAATTGTTCAATATCTTTAAAATTATTTGTAAAGTTAAGTTCCATTTAAATTAAATTTCTGTTGGGTATACCTCTTTATTATTCAAATGCAATATAATTTTAGATTTTGTTATTTAAAAGGACGCTACACATGCATTTGTTGTTTCCATGTCACAAACAAACGATATAATTAGTAAAAACTAGAATGAAACTAGAAACTAGAATAAAATAATTACATAATATGCATTAAATATTTTCTTTAATAATATTTGTTTAATATTGTACCTATTTTCCCGTTTTTCCTAAGTTTTTTCACTTGTTTTTTCCCGGGGCAAAATATTGCTGGTAGAAAAGTTGTTCACAGAAAAAAGGCCGTAATATTTTTTTACTAATACCTAAATTTCGTACATTTTCCCGTTTTTCCTGGTTTTTCCATTTATTAGGAAAACTATTAGAAAAATGAAAAAATGACCTTCCTAAAGTATCTCCCGAGTCGAATTACTCTGGTATTAATATAAATTTAATACAATATAGGTAAGTACCTATAAGTATTAATATTTAGTATGACTAAAGACAGTACAAACAAAATTTGTTTAACTTTCATTAGATTTGGACTTTCAAATTCCATCAAGTGCCTATAAATAATCTAATGTTTTTAAGAGAGTACGGGAGGAAATAGCACCCACGGGTATTTGTATGTATACTAACAATTTCGTTAGGGATTGATAGCCCTTCTTTCCCACAAAAAATCATCACTCTACGCTTATGTCTATTAACAGTGCAGTTTGTAATGAATTAAAATAAGTATAAAAACAAATTGAATTTTCGGTATACATATGCATTATATAATTTAGCAAATATAATATGCATTCAACATTTAATTTTATTTTAAACTTAAATATTTACCTATTAGAACGAACAAATAAAATGTTTATATTACATCTACAACACGGAATATATAGATAAAATCATGCATATATGATATAGGAAATCCTCTTAAGTTACATTTAAATTTAAATTTGGACATATATCATGTGTATAAAAGCTCACTTAATTACTATGTTTTTTAAATAGTAATACGTATATAATTATTTATTTAATATCTAATTGACAAATAAATCAAAAATAATGTGGATATAATTCACACGCGCGCACACACACACATACATACATACATATATACATACATACACATATTATATTATATATACCAAGGTATAAGTAACTGAGGTCCAAGGGTTTGGACAGCCAAACCTTCAAAATCTTAAAATAAATGTATAAAAACGATAGAAATATTCTAGTAAAATTTAACATGTAAATCAAAATGGATACGCGGGTATACTACATATGATGTTAAACCATTATAAAAGGTAAAATACTAGCATATTACTCATGAGTAGATAACCTTTACAGGTAGAAAGTTAGAATGGTAAAATTATATATAGGTAATAGTTTATAGTATATTACTGTATGCGCCACTTTCATAGTTGGCGAACCTACCAATACGCCCTTATGGAATTCCCAGGTTTATCCGTAAAAAAGTATAGTTGGGTCATAGTTATTATGTTTATAGTACATGCTTACAACAGTGTATGCAATAAATACGAATTTACGAGTAAGAAAATTGAAAATTCTACTCGGGAACATAGATTTCTGAGAGTAGGTCCACTGTTGCCGGTGTTGCTGCTGCCAACAGTGGCTGCCATCGATCTTGCATTGTCGGACGACCAAAACGGATAGTAAAAGTCTTCTGGCAATCGGAACTCGTAGGTGGGTGGTTCTGCAAATGTCCTGACGGGAGGTCGTGTGAGGTCCACGAAAACTACGCTGGCTCTTATCGGTACATTCGTCGTTACTTGTTTAAGATTCACGGCGATCTTCGAAGTAGTGTAATTTACCAACATACCGATCACAGTAGCTTGTGGACTGTCAAATGTACCCACATATGAGTAAAACACTCGTACGTGCATACCGTTTATAATGGATGGGCATGACAAGTCATCGGATAATGGTGTAGTTGGCGAAGAAAGCGATGACGGTTTTACGACCACGACCGGAATCCATCTGGCTACTTCTGGATCGCCTAAACTGGCCACTAAAGTTCCTTCATATTCGCCTAGCGTCGAGATTGTCTGTATTGGCACATAATAATAGTTAATAAAATAAACTAACATTTAGTAAAATAATTGCTACTCAATTTAGCATACACATTATGTACATTGTACATAATGTGTATGCTGTTCTTCTGCCACTTCTGTCGGATTATTGGCTGTTTAATTAAAACTGTTTATTTATAAATATCTGTAGATTTCAGTTTAATACATCTATTCATATTTTATTCGGTCTTCCCAGTGGCCTTTTATTTATTAATTTTCATTCGAATACATTACGCTATACTCAACCTCTATACTGGCTGTCCCACGAAGATACACTCCTTAAATAATCTCCGGAGATAATAAAGTTAATTAAATTCTGGACTACAAATATTTATATTTGTAGTCATCTTCTCTATGAGTAATATATATATATATATATATATATAAAGAATTTGATTATCTTAATCATCTCCTGAGATATTCAAGGGGTGTATCTTCGTGGGACAGCCTGTATAGAGGTTGAGTAACGTAATGTATTCGAATGAAAATTAATAAATAAAAGGCCACTGGGAAGACCGAATAAAATATGAATAGATGTATTAAACTGAAATCTACAGATATTTATAAATAAACAGTTTTAATTAAACAGCCAATAATCCGACAGAAGTGGCAGAAGAACAGAGAAGAATGGAAGAATCTGTGAGTGCTGGTGGCTGGTGGGCCTTAATGTCATCTGAAGCTAAAAATAGATAGAAAATAACGGGAATAAGGAAGCACTTCATGTCTTATTCAGTACCCAACATCCAGATCTGTACACAGATTATTATTAAAAACATTTTCGTTAGAAAAACGTGTTGTGGATGTGTGTTTCTTACTTCATTTTGTATGTTTTGGCAGATTTCCGTCTGGCGGGAGTAGGCGCCAGTACTGGTGGCCCTGGACTCCTCGGTTCCGTTTGACCAACGTCGCACCCCAACCGAAACGCGACACTGAATACTGACATTTTCGAGAAATTTCACTGGTTGCCGCCACGGTTTGGAGGAGTTAACGTTGCACATCCCATGTACACCCGATCTGGGAAAATCAAACGCTTTCGGACGATGGCGACTACGATTCGTAGGATCCATGTCACCGATGGTAGCGGTTACTAGTATCGGGTTTCCGACGGCGTAACCGGGCTTACCGCTCCGTTCGTACTGGTCCGTCATCAATCGATTGACCCAGACGAATCGCACGCTGAACTTCTGATCCAAATAAACGGGTCGTCCGGAGTCCGGTACGTCCCGGTGGTAAAAGTTTATGTCCACCCCACGAACACCACTGGTCCCGTTGTGTGTGATACTGTACTCGACCGTTTCAATGACTCGCCGGCAAACACCAGCCGAGTAAACGGGATGGCGATAAGGGTCGGAACCATTATTACTACCAGTTTTGAGTACACGACAGTCGTACGGAGTACCGTTTACCGAAACACAGCGGTGGTGCACTGTAGCCTGGATGGTTGTCAAACCAATTTTCTGTAATAATTTAGGAATTAACGAATAATCCTTCAAAAAAATACATTTATTATTTTTTTTTTTTGACTATAGCTGGTGTACTAAAATGCCTATTCTACTGGGATAGAAAGGAAAATGTATCTTAATGTGACGATCTTGTTAACATATCATCCTCCATAATATTGTGTTTTGTTCTCAAAGATTTTCATCCTCATTATACGCTTATTGTCGTTTCAAAAACTTTACATTCAAATGAGAGAGTCCATTTAATTATTATTGTATATAATCTTGATTTTGTTTTTTTGGAGAAAATTTTGAATGGAATTTTAATAAAAAAAACTGCAAGATAAATGGATTTAACGTCAGTTACTATTTATTTGAAAAAAAGGCAAACAAATTCATTGGCTGGGACAAATAGTGAAAAGGAAAGGATGTTAAGTCATTAATACCATCTAAAGGGGGTTTGGGGATTCCGCATGCATTGTTAATTATTTTCAAGATAAATTCTAATTATTAAGATTATAATCTTCCCTCTTTCCTTAGAAATGTATCCAGAAACGGCCTCGAAGGTTATCAAAGTAATCTTGAAATAGAAACTGAAAGATAAGAGACCTCGAGGCAAATTACGTGAGAACTGAGAAGACGTAGAAGCTTAATGCTCTATATAATTTGAGTACCAAAATGTGAGGAATAATTTAAGTTATGGAGAGGTGTATTAGTGATGATGGTGACAAAAAGTCTGAGAGAATTATAGATGCCAGCGAAGAAGATGAAGAAGATTAAAAAATAATATTATCATTACCTCAGTTTTATGGATGTTACTGTAGATTGGTTGCACTACTTTGAAAAGTCCATTTTTACCATAATATCTCTTGAAACTCAATGAAGAATTACCGTTGCAAGCGTCCATCAAATTTGATACGAACATCTGACAGCGCGTCTCTTTCGACATTAAATATTCAACAGGTTGTTCGACAGCACAAAGCGAATTGAATGCGCTATTTTTCAAACCTACAAGGGTTAAATAAAAATTTAAAAAAATAATTTTCCTATCTAATAACAATTTATTATTGACAATATAAAGTAACGCGTATAAACACTAACTGAACGTTTTGATTTCCGAAGTGTTGACGTCGGAACCGACGGTATACATCCAACGCAGAGACTTGAAAGTAAGGTCGTAGTTGTTGTATACGAGTTCACCTAGTGGAGAAGCGGGATCAGAAGGAGGTCTGTTCTTTTTTTCGTTATCGTGCCAAGTAAACACGTCTGTGTTCCGCAACAAAATCGCGACTTGCGATTCGGATTGGATAACCTGTGCAAAATCGATTTACCGGAATAAAAAGAAATGAGTAGGTATTATAGGTAGGTATTATACATACGGCTCTTTCTGGATAAAAATAATCGGACGGCACGTTGTCGACTACCACATAAAATAACGACGAATCGAATAAAATAGATTCTGGTCTTATCAGATTAAATTGCACCTGATCAGCACACAAAGTGAACGTCTTCAAATCATGACTCAAACAATCGGTATCGCAACAACAATTGATATCACAGCCGCCGTACTGCGAACAAAATGTAAGTATCATCCCGATAGATAAAAAATGTAACAAAAAAACTGAATCATTATTATTATATTAAACTCACGATTATATCGCAATAACAGTATTTATTGGGAACAAAACGTAACTTTCCACCTTCGCCATTGTTCGTTAATGTCTCGCCAATCGTTTCTGTAGTAGCGCTGGTAGCAACGGTAGTGGTGCTGATGACTGTAGTTTTATTGGTGCTACCTGCAGTAGTTTTGGTAGGGCCACTGGTATTGTTCGTGGTGCTGATTACTGTGATGTTATTGGTGGTACCTGTAGTAGTTTTGGTAGGGCCACTGGTATTGTTCGTGGTAGTAGCGACCGTAGTTCTAGCGGTGACGGTAGTAGTTTTGGGAGTGCTCACTGAAGTTTTAGTGGTAATACCAATAGTAGTTTTAAGGGTGCTTGCGGAAGTTTTGACGGTAACTATGGAAGTACTGGTTGCCATACCGGTCGTGGTCGGATCGTCCGTCACGTTTAGAGGTGTTGTATCAATAACCACTATTTCCTTAAGAGCCAACCCGTTATCATTGCCGGACACGTCATAACGGACAACACCGGCGGTTTTATCGCACGTTTTGCCGTCCTCGCATTTTTTGACAGTATCCACGGCACGCCCGAACTCGACGACGAGTACGGCGACTACGGCCGCTAACGCGACGGCCATCAAGTCTCGGCAGTGCATCCGCATCTCTTCACAGCTCCACTCCGTACCGACGAAAGTTCCGGGCAATCACGTTTAAACGGAAACGGACCGTGCCCAGCGCTTCCGTGTGCAACCGATACCGATCTGTACCGCAATACACGAAATCCGGAGTTTTCAGCTGGGCACCACCCCCGAGGAAGAACCGGCGGAATTCGTCCCTGAGATTGCCTGCGAAAATATATGATATGTTAAGTACCTACCGGCTACCGTCCAAAGCCGTTTGATCGTCCTCACTCCTCACTCATCGCCACGCCGTAACGAATCATCACTTAAAGCCCAAAATCATATTCTATAATTTATACTCTGTTTTACTTTCATAATAACAATAATAATATTCATCGAAAATTTGCAAACCTGTTACTTGTCGATTCAATTTGGAACACTTGATCTTAAATAAACAGATAAGGTCACTGTCTACTTTTTATCCAGGAATTTGTCCCATATGTGAGCCAAGGACGGCTCACGTATGTATTTTGTCTTTATAATGCGAAAATTGCATTATATTTATGGTTATTGATGTTGATTTAGTTAATTGAGTTGTAAATAGGAAAATAAAAATAATTTTCAATGTTCCGATGGATGATGATAGAATACAGTCGTGAGTGATTGAAAATGGTTACGGATTGTAACGGAAATATAGGTTTAACTAGGCCAAGTTGGACAAGTTGCTCAACATAATTAACTGAGTAAGTTGCAGCTACTTTCCTTAATTAAGTAACTTCGTTAAGGTATAAGTTCCTAAATAAACAAAGTAACTATTTAAGTTACTAGTTAGTAATCAAAATTTTACAAGCTAAAGTTACTTTTTAAATTTCTTTTTATTGAAAATATTTATTGAATTATAATAGTAATGTTTTTCATCAGATGGTCGGTTTTTGGAGGAATAAAATAACTTTCATGAATTGATGTTAGAAACAATTTTTCCATAATAACAGCAGTTACAGCCAGTTGCCAAAATGATATCACATTGTATTATGTAGAAATCAAGGTTTATTGATATACCTTGATAAATATATTATTTTTTTTTATGTATTATGATAGGTAAATAATATCAATATCCTTCGGGAACAAAATTCTGATTTGCAAGATATCGGTGACAAAATGATAATAACTAACTTGTAACTTTTTTGATTCAAATAAAAAGTAACTCGTTGAGTTATTCTCATAGGTATACACATGAAAAGTAACTAGTTAAATTAAAAATTACAAGAAAACTAAAATTAACTTAGAAATTATAAAGTTACTGATTTTTTTTAAACTTTGTCACCTTTTTGTAACTTTATAACTCGTTACCACCTAGTAACTAGGTATGTACTACTTTGCTAAGGATTTGATCAGAAGAGTATTTCCTGACATTTTTGAATCTGAAGAATATTAATTATAAAACAAGGAAATTATGGCCTCAAAAATATAGATGTGTATTACATCTATCATTTTTTGTGTAATATGTACAGTATATCCTAAGTAGATTTGTTTTTGGATAACCAAACCCGGATAATGGCAGCTAATGATAGCTACTAGTAATAGTAATCAAATTAAAATGTATTACTCACCGATCGGCCGCCAAGTATGACAATCTACGGTATGTGTTCCCGGCGTGGTCGGCACGTAGCAAAATCCATAACCGTAAATCTCGCTGCGTCCATAACTATCGTAGTGGTACACTTGAACGTGAAACTTGGGCCAACCTGATGCACGCGGAAAAACAATACAAAGTTAATCAAGTTAACGACAAGCCAACAAGGTGACGATGAGACTATTTTGACATTTCATTGACTATCTTTTTGACGTTTTCTGATTATTTTCCAACGTCCTATGTTTTCTTTTAAAATATGTTTATGTATAAAAAAAAAAACTGTTGTAGATGAGAAGTTGGGAAGGTAGAGAGAAAATTGTATAACTGTATAAATAACATTAATAAATATTAACCATTGCTAAAGAAAAATGATTCTGAGCAAAGTTCGATTGTACATGTTTTGAAAAGTCGTAATATTTACGATTTTCTTCTTTCCTATGTTTTTTCCCGATTTTTCCCATTATTACGAAACCCTGGGAAAACCAAAAATGATCTTAAAGTACCACTCCAGTTAAATTTTCTGGTAGAAAAAAAATATAAAATAAACATCACTGTAAAATTAATACATTCCTCACTCTGCTCAAAATCTAAAACCCAGGAAATGGTTTGACCTTCCCAACAATGACTAACGATATAAGGATGACTGACAAATTTGTTCGAATGCCCACGTCAAAAATATTGAGACGTTAAATTGATAAAACGTTAGCAAATTATTAAAAATAATGTGTATGAAATACGTATAACTATTTTATAGAAATGTGTAAATAGGTGTAGACTGTAGTTTGTAAGTATACTGTATAAACTATGTATTTTATAATTACCTTGAATTCCTTTGGACGCAAAATGGATGTCGATAGGATGACACCACCAAGTACGGTTGTCGTAAGATGGTGAATCTACTTGAGTCTGTCCTTCTTTGTGACCAGATATTATTTTCCAGTTAGTGCCTAAATAACGCAAACATACGATACACATCATATTAAAGATATTTTGAAAGTAAAACATGATATAACTAAAGAAAAGAGCTGATATTGCTGATGAGTGTGCCACTTTTGTTTAGGATACATGATGAGATTATTTATTTATATCTGTACGCAACAATGAATCATTGCTAATGAAATAGTTCGGTTGTGAATGTCTTGAAATACCTAATAACTAAAAACTCAAAAATGTCAAATACCTAAATAATTAAAAAATGGACAAAAGTTTCGAAACTTTGATTACATCTAAAAAATGAAAATATAAGTTCAGATAATTAGGTCTTTATGATATTTTTTAACCGAATTCCAAAAAAATTTTAAAATAAAGAATTATTTTATGAATATTCAAACATGATATTTGCATGATATAGCTATATTATATTATACATAGTATAATTTCTTTAATACCTATTATTTAATATATTTGTTGGCCAGTTAGTATCTCGCGATCTCTGTCGCAATATTTTATGATCTTTTATACGTAATAATAGTTCAAATTTTATCTAATTTGAACACTGATAAAGCCAAATAAAATATTTACTATTAGGTAAGTGAATAGTATTTCCTTTTTTTACATAACCTATATTAGTCTTTTATTTATGACTTTTTTCTATAATTTTTGCTATTGTACTTAGAAGTGTAATAGGTTGTATTTTTCAAGTACATTTTACATTTCATTAAGTGTTATGTTTGAGTTTAGGTCGATTTGTTTACTTATATTTAAGTTTATTTTTGCGTTTAATGGTATATTTTCGGTTGAACTTTTTATTTCGTTTATAAATTCTTGTTTATACATTTTATTGTTGAAATTTGCTTAAAAGTATGTATCAATTTTTTCGGAAATTTCATCAGGAATTGAAATTGTTCCCTGAGCATCTGTTATGTGTATTTCTTGATTTCTGTTAAGATCATTTAATGAATGGATTTTATTTCCATATCTTGGGTGATGTAGTTTTAGAGTTAATGCTTGATGTAAGCTCTTTCCATGAGTTTCTTTTACTTTTTTTTTTATTAGGAATTTGACTTGATTGGGAGGTTTTGTTTAGGGCATTATTTTTATTGCGTATAGGTCTATTGTCTCGTTGTTCCATCAGGGAAACTTGGGTTTATTATTGTAGTTTATAAAACTACTGCAGGTTAATATTTCTGATACTGAGGTTATTATGTTTGTTAATGTTTTAACTATGTTTTCGATACTTGATGGTCGTTACGTTGAATTTTGGTGATTTCATCTTCTACAATATCACTGAAAGTTTATAGATTATGTTAGGTTCCCTTCCAATGGGAACTACCTTGACGTAGAGGGGAGGCTTACGACCTAACGGTCGTGCTTAACGATCCCACAAAAAATTATGGTCTAGTTATTGAACCAATTATACTATCTATTTACATGCAACATCGGTCCTTTACCTTGTAATATTTTGCGGTGAATCCGAAAACCACACACTAGTGATAAAATACAGGACAAAATCGCACACTTTTGGCAGGTTAAACCGCACACTTTTTTGAATTGTCATACCTAAAAATCGCACTTTTTATAATAATGCATAGTCTATTATTTATAAATAGTTAATCTAAAATATATAAAATAAAATATCAAATATTATAATTGTATCTTAATTAGTGTTGTTAAAGATTAATATAAAATCGTATAAAAATATTATCAAAATTTTAAGCTAGCGGCAATAGCCGATGTATTTTAGAAATTTTAAACGATCTTCGTCCTACGAAAACTCTTCCAACATTTAAACAAGTGTTCCTAAAATTAAACACAATAGAAAAAAAAAAAATGATATATTACTAATATTAAAATGTGCCCATTAACTAACTCGTTTTTGTTTCAGTCGAAAACTGTGCTGGAAAAATACTTATTGTTGGTTTGACCATTTATCATCAATAAATTGTTAAATTTATTTGAAATACTAATCTAATTTAATCATAGTTCGCCTGGTACCAACCAACAGTAAGATAAGCTTTTGTACGCATAACAAATAAATACAATAATGCGTCCATACACGAGACATTAGCGTACAGTTTTACGCTACTATAAGTGTGCGGTATTTGGCTACACAATGTACCTACCTATCAACAAATGAAGCTTGCGGTTTTGTCTACCGACCTTTTTTTGGATAGAAACCATATGTGTGCGGTTTTCGGATGCAACCGTATTTTGAACTTTCAGTTCGGTTACCTAAAAATAACTGAAAATTTACTCGTATAATTAATAATATATAATACCTACCGGCGTGAATGCTCCACTTGCAAAATAGACTCTTGGCAGGAAACCGTTCGGCACTACACAGTTGTCCGACGATGAAAAGTTCGGCCATAACAACAACAGCATGAATAATAATAATAATAACAATACAATCCAAGTGATGTAGGTATCGCCGATGTCATAATAATAATAATAGGTATCGTTATAAATTGTTTGCACCTGCGAAACCGAGCAGTTACGACTAGCGGCAGTTTTGTTAGGTCGGTTGCACACCAGTCGGTAGGTACCTCCGGTTTGTTGTCGAGGCCTGGTCGCCGAGCAACCGGCACCGCAACACCGTACCCAAAATCACACTGCGAAAACTGCCGTGGTCGGTGGTACACGGATTCCGCTCGAGAGGTCGTATCGACGAATGTACGGCTCAAAGGAGAAATCGAGGAGCTTATGCCCCTCCTTGAACGTGCTATTATCTATAATAGGTTTAAAAGTCTGTGTAGTTTTCAATTCGAAAGCAACGTCAGATGCAATATCGCAACTGGGTATGTGTTGGTGACTCGGGAAGAAGGGGCGGGGGGGTTGCAAGCCAATTGTATTAAAAACCATTCAGCCCATATGTAAACATATTGAACACCGGCATCATTGACGCCTTGAGAAAGGGGAGCGGCGTTTTCCCTATCGCCTTTTCCTGAGAGCTTTATTTTTTTTTAAATAAATGAATAATAAAAATAAATACGTAATAATATTAATAATAATTTAATTTTTAACAACTTTTCAACTAGAAATATTGTTCCAATTATTAACATTATGCGGGTGTGTTTTTTGGTACGTAATTTTGTCTGGTTGGTGCATTATAAGAGTTTATTCTTCGTTTTCTTAAAATAATCGAAAACTGAAAATTTAAAAAACAAAATATTTACAGTACAATGATTTCATAAAATAGTTTAAAAAATCGTTTTGTTTTTATTCAGTCAAAAGTATTCCTAGTTGCTTGAACTTTCCTTCAAAGATTTATTTTAATATTCTTTAGACGTGGTACAATTTCAATAAATCCAATATATCTTGGTACTGTTTCAGTTATTTATAGCTATTTAAATTATCAGAGTAACTATAATTTTGAGTTTTGGACATACAATTTTGAACTTCTCAAAAAATGATAGACTATTTTGATACAAGGTTCGTTAAAAGTTTTACTATGTAATAAAAAAATTACTGGGGACTGGTATGCTACTGTTGAAGGTGTAAAGTTGGAAAGGTAGGATGATACATTAAGTTATTTAATTTATTCTGTTAGCAATGATAAACCAAAGTTACCGAAAAACGATTCGGAGCGAAGTTACAGGTTATACATGTTTTGAAAGGCCGTAATATATACGATTTGAAAATAATAAATTTCGTAAATTTTTACCGTTTTCCCTACGTTTTATTTTTCGGTTTTCCCATTTATCATGAAAACCCCCGATATAATAAAAATAACCTCCTTGAAGTACTACCCTAGTAAGATTTCCTTTCAGTGCTACACTTGAAAATCGGAGCAAAATTTCTGGTAGAAAAGTTATTCACAGAGAAAAAAAAATAAAAATAATCATTGTAAAACCAGTATATTTAACGCTCCATTCAAAATCTAAATAATAATAATTATTGGGAAAAACTAGAAAATACGTAGTAATAGTGGGAAAATTTACGAAAATAGCAGTTTCATTATTTTAAATTTAGTTCTTTTGATGGAATTCTGTTAAAAATATTTATAAAGATCTAAAATTGTTAGCTATTTTTAGGCATTTTATAATTTCTGGTTTTTATTTGGTAGGTACTATGTAGATAAAACTGTTTAGCCAAACAGAAAGTTTGACATTTTAAAATAATGTTCATTATAAGTTATACGTAGTGGTCATAAATAAAAAATTTAAGCGTAATGTAGTAGTTTTTTTTTATAAATGTTTTAAGATCAAATTTGTATGAAATCTAAAAAATCGCGACATTTCAAAACATGTTTTTCTTTTATAATTCTGTGCGAAATATTCACATTTATTTTAAAAGCATATTACATAATATTTTTTCGTAAAAATACGTCCTAAAATAATGGAGATGGGTGCAGCCACTGTTATAAGTAATTTAATGTACATATGTAATCATCGATAAACCATTGGTAACGAAAAAACGATTCTGAGTGGAGTTCAGTTGATAGTGATGCTTTGTCAATAATATACATATCATACTATGGTAACATAATTAAATATAAGCATTATGTATTTTCTTTAATAATATTTGTTTAATGTTGTATTGATTTTCCCGTTTTTCCCAGTTATCCCTTTTTTTTTTTGCGGTTATGACACTTGCTGGGAAAACTCTTGGGTAAAAACCCCAAAAATGATCTCCTAAAGTACCTCTTCAGTCAGATTTTCTTTTAGAAAAAATGCAATCATTGTAAATCGGATCAAAAATGGTGGTAGAAAAGTTGTTGATAGAGAAAATAAATCATAATATTTTTTTACTAATTCCTACATTTCGTACACATTCCGTTTTCCCGACATTTTTCCCAGGTTTTTCCCAAATATTATGAAAGCCGCAAAAAATGTCCTTCCTAAATTACCATGGAGATAAATTTTTCTTTCAGTAAATAAGCTACACTTGATACATTGGAGCAAGATTTCTGGTAGTAAAGTTTGCACAACAAATCAAGGAAGGGTATTTTGCGATAAAAATAGTCCAAGGGAGCGATGGCTTGGGTTTCTAGGTATATCCAAAATTTATTTTTTTTTCATTGTTTAGGGTTTAAAAGGGTTTGAACTCACTGGTTTGAACTCGGAACTCCTAGAATGGGTAGGATATAGGATAGGCATAATAGGATAGGCATACATAACCATTAGATCATGACAAATATGCTTTAAGAAGGACAATATAAATTTATTTAACATAACATATAATATCCATTTACTATCAGAAGTTCAAAAAGATATAATTTCGAAACTTATTCAGTTCATTAAATTCTGAATTCACCGTCTTTCTTAAGTCGGCAGTATACATATGTTCAAAAAAAAAAGTTGAAAAATTACATTTGTTTCACATAATATTTTCGTCAAAATTTGATATTAAAATTCCTTTACAAAAAAAAAAAAAAAAAAATACTACATTAAATTCTCTTTTTTTTTTTAACTATAAAATAAGACTCTTAATGAATCTCCTGTTAAATTTTTAAGCATTTCTCTTCGTCTCACAATTTTACCACCGTAGAGTACCTACTAAATAAATATTACGTACAAAACTCTTATAAAATTAAAATGTCTATAAATACCCCAAACATGGCTTAAATATTTTGTAAATTTTACCACGTCCATAAAAGACAAGTATGATTTTTTAGTCCAAATTGCAAGTTTCTACGAATATTTTTAACTGAAATACAACAAATAACAAAATTGAAAAATTATAAAAGCATTATTTTTGTAAATTTCCCGCTTTTCTTACGTTTTATCCTGGTTTTTCCCAAATATCATAAAAACCGCTTTGAAAATCAAAAAATGACCTCCCAAAAGTACTATCTGGACAATATTCCCTTTCAGAAATGGTGCCGCGCGTATATAGCTGAGCAATATTTCTGGTAGAATTTGTTTACACAGGATAAAAAATAAAAATAAAAATAAACCTCTTGTAAAACTAATACAATCTTCGCTACAATCAGAATCTAAAATACTGTTGCTAAATACAAAATTTGTTATGTATATTATTGTATATTTGTATTATTCAATAGTGATTTTGAATTACTATTATATGCATAGTAATTATTATATGAACTGTAATTACCAATATTTGCGTGCATATAGTATTTTTTCAAAAAAGTTCCACACATTACTATTTGGCCTATTTATTTATCTATTTATTATCTCTGATTATATAATCTATATATATTTTTATAACGAATTTAATGTTCAATTTTTGACACGTGAATAAGTGAAATGGTTTAAAGACTCTGTGGAAACAATTTCAGAATTGGTTAATATTTTATATCTGGGCTGTACAATTATGAACCGATTAAAAACTAATAATTAGAAGACTATTAGTGGTTGTCAAAATTGTACTGCAAAATCTTTTTGGGCGTATGTAACAAATTATTGGTATATTAATATTAGATACTTGATTAATTTAAATATGCATAAACCCAAGTATTTCAACCATAATGTTAAAACATACTGATACGGCATTCAACGCGAAATCTGTAATGTAAATGCCAATAAAACTGATACTATTACTAAATTGTCAAAAAACATATATACCTACGACATGTTCGTGTATAATATTGGAAAACCACTTCTATATATTTAGTTAAACACTAAATTTCGTCTAATTTGACTGGACTAAGAAGGGGAATTCATTTATTCAGATAGTATAAATTTTCTTTTTATATTCATGAACACAAAAAATTTAAAATTAATAATTTACGAGAATATTCTTTTCGAACGGCTGCACTGGAAGCCATGTTGATTACTTATCTTAACGTTAACATCACATTCATAAAAAACTATGAGGTGTATTCATACACTTTGGAAAAAAACAAATAAATTGTTGATAAACAAATGTTTTCTATGATAACAGATAATAAAAAATAATACAAATCATATCATATTCATATCAACACTTAATCAAGTGATAGGTATTCGTGTTACTGGAATTTGTATTTGTTTTACGTATAATTGTAGACGTTAGTTTAATTTAAATTATTTAAATTATTTTAAAATAGTCAAAATCATAATGTCGTCGACTGGCGTAAGTATATTAATTAAGTAGTATCCATTTTCTTTTTTATAATTTAAGTGTTATTAATAAAATAGTGTAATAAACTAACTTTGAACATTCCATTTTTAGAGACCGGACGATCATCGACGAAAATGGAACAAAGACGAGTACGAAAAATTGGCCAGAAAAAGGCTAATGGACGATTTAGAAGACGACCGTTCAAAAGACTTATCACCAGTTAAAAGGGAAATGCTCAAACAACGAGACTACCGAGTAGATTTGGATTCCAAACTTGGAAAGAGTGTTGTTATTACCAAAGCTACTCCTTCTTCGCAAAGTGGAGGGTAATAATATAAACTTGGTCATAGTTATTTAGTTTCATATTTAAAAATGTATACATTTTCAATATGTTTGTTTTTCAGTTATTACTGTAATGTTTGTGACTGTGTTGTTAAGGATTCAATTAACTTTTTGGATCATATAAATGGAAAAAAACGTGAGTATTTAGTAAAACAAACAATGCAAATAAACACAGCTAATCATTAATAGAAGAAAATTTTGATTCAATATCAAATGTTTCATAATACATATAGAGGGGGCTAAAAGTATTTTAGGTAATATATTTTTTTTTTCAATAGTCTTTGAAAATTCTTAGATTATTTGGAAAAAATATACTGTAATATAATATTTCATAACATTTTTTGAAATGTAATTTTATATAAAATAAATTTCTTAAAAAAAATTTGAATTATTTTCAATTAAGTTCAATAAAAAGTATAAATCAAGGTTTTCATTTGAGTTTTTGTCTAAATATTCAAACAAGTATATATTAAATTACAAGTTTAATTGTATAATTTAAAATTTAAAACATCAACATTTAACCGTCAAACAAAATTATACCTATTATAATGATAAAGATAAATAAGGTTGCTAATTGTTTTTTGTTTGAATTCAATTTTCCCTGTACTTTTAGATCAAAGAAATTTAGGTATGTCTATGAAAATAGAAAGATCATCATTAGACCAAGTAAAAAAACGATTTGAAACAAATAAAAAAAAAATGGAAGAAAAGAAAAAAGATTATGATTTGGAACAACGTTTAAGAGAGTTAAAAGAAGAAGTAATTAAATAATATAATATATTATCCATTTTTTTAATTATTATTATTCAAATTATACATTGCTCTTTTTCAGGAAGAAAAATTAAAAGAATACAGAAAAGAAAAGAAAAAGGATAAAAAAAGAAAACATGATGATTTAGAAGATGAACCCCAAAATGATGAGATGGCAGCATTGATGGGTTTTTCAGGGTTTGGATCATCAAAAAAATAATAATTATTATTTTTAAGTGATAGCATAAAATTAAATAAAAGATAAGTCAATAATAATAAATAACTAAAACACATTTGACATTTTAATGGAATCGTAATATCTTCCTAGAATTTAGAAATGCTTGAATATTTACACCAAACAGCAAATTCTAGCATAATCGTAAATGAAAAATTTATTTTGATTAATTATTAATCGGGAAGTTTTAAAATTACTATACAATTTATGTATAAAATTATACATAATATTTCAAAACAATAAAGGGTGTTGTTATAATATTCTGTTTCAGCTTGGTAAAAACAAATTAGGTAACGACGAGATTTTAAAAATATGTAACAATATGTTAAATGTGGCCTTTAACAATTAGCGATAGTTTTTTGATCACTTATTATTAACATGTTATTCTGCATTTTTTATTAGTCACTAATATAAAATTCAGAATATGAAAATATACTTTATTCCAATATCATTTTGCTGCATTTTTTACTAAGAAGGCAGTATACAGTACATTGCCTTGTAATGTATACTGTAATAATGATTTGTTTTCAACTTTCTTCTAAAGTCTCTATTATGTTAAACTTGTACATTAGCATAACTGACAGCTAAAAATTAGCTGGATATTGTAACAACAGCCCTAAAACAGCTCTTATACATGGTGGGAGTACCTATTAGTTATGAAACAGGTGATTTTAAAATTAAAATATACGTCACATGTGATATTTTTTAAATTTATATTTTATGTTGACAAAAGACCAGCAAAAATAATTATGTAGCATCATAAATCCTTAATGTGTAGAATTTTACTGTGACTTCACATTTATCGCCAGTGACATGTGCAGGGGGGGGGAAGAAATAAGATGTTATACCCTCCTCATCAAGTTAAAAATACAATTATGATTTATTTATTTAAATGTTCTATCTTAAAATCATATATTTCAGCCGATTTACACGGAAAATAGTTTTTATTTATTAAATACTTACAAATTTGCTTTTTTGGATCCGGTTTTAAAGTCAGATTATTGGGTTAGAAGTAATTGAAGATTATTCTATGATTTATTCATTAATCATGATTATTATTTATTACATCCAGTCCTATTGAAAATTTCTATATGAACCACCGATTAGTGTCCCTTCAGTAATCCCACACTATTTTAAAATCGCCTAATTTAATGATCCCTCTTATACATTTATTACTATAAATTATTTTTAAACTGATAATAAAAATCACTCATTAATTGAATTGTTTTTGTCTCATAATTTTTAATCGTGGATACAAAACAAAACAAATATTTAATAATATTATGTTTATTGTATTTTGACATTTATCTTGGTGAATTAGTATATAATCTGTACCTTTTTTTTTTTTTTTTAATCTACATTTTTTTTTGTACCATGAGTAGCTTTGATAAGTGTAAATAAAAGTAGTTAACATGAATAATAAAATTAGGGAAAATACCCAATGATAACACCCTATGAACCTATGTACCTTTTAAAACTTTTTTTTACTGTTACAATTAAACTCTGTTTATAAAATTGCATTTAATTTTGCCGAATACTAACTATTATCTCTTAAGCCTGATTCACATTTGTACGGCACAGACAAAAATTTTGTCCATTTTACATATGAGTGACTGGTAACAAAAAACATGCACATAGTTAAATTATTTTAAACTAATATTAGTTTAATTTTAAATTTGGTTTCGATCAATATACATTATATTAGTTTATTTATTAAGTTTACTATATATATACATATTATAAAAATATGTATATTTCAATTAAATTGATTTTGATAGACATTGTGTTGTGCCTATCTGGATAAGTGTGTATTACCATAAACATAATACAACTATATTGATAATATCATTCCGTGCTGTACAAATGTGATTCAGGTTTTATTGTCGAAATCAACTTAAAAATTTAATGCTTATTGTTTTTTGGGACCATATATGTGAACAATGAATTGTGCATTTTTTTATTTTATTTCTATTTTGGTTTAAAACAAACAAAGAAAGATTGGTTTTTTAAATAAGTATAAAATAAAACTATACAACTTTATTGTTATAATAATAGTATCCTAATACCTACATGGAAATATTGCACATAATTTTGTACTCAATCATATTATGGTTATTTGTTTTAAATTACTATCTGGGGGGACTCAAAATGTAATATTTTGTTGTTTGAAGGAAGCTCTGGCAAAATTAACAAATGGCTTATGGCCAACTAGGTACGATTTTAATACAGTTATCATTAAACCAAGAAAAAAGATTATGATTTAGAACAATATTTATGAGATTTCAAAGAAGAAGTAACTAAATATAATAATATATGTTATAATTTATTAATAATATAATATCATACATTTATTTTTTTTAATATTATTTAAATTATAAGTTCCTTATTTTTAGGAAGAAAAATTAAAAGATGAACCTCAAAATAATAATATGGCAACGTAGAAGGGGTTTTCAGGTTTTGGGTCAACAAAAAATAATTTGGATAATAATAATTATATTTAAAGGATAATACAAAGGTACATAAAAGACAAGTCAATAATCAATAATAATAAAAAAACTAAAACACAATTAACATTTTAAAAATTTCGTATCTTCCTAGAAGTGCATGAATATTTACACCAAACAGCAAATTCCAGCATAACTGTAATTAAAAAAAAAATAATTGTAATTAATAATTAATCTTGAAGTTTTTTTAAGTATTATACAATTATTTATATCATTAAAAATTTAAATTATAAAACACTAAAACAGCCATTATAATAAACAGAGTGAGGAATGAGGTTAGTGAAATAGATGATGAAAATTAAAATAAAGACATCATGCGAAATTATTTCTAAAATATTAGTACCAACAAAAGTACATTATAAAAATGATTACTTAATAAAATGAATTAATCAATTATATGTGTAGAATTTAACATTACCTTCATAGTCAGTACCAGTGTGGTGGATAGAATGGGGGGGTTAAAGGTTTATAACCCACTTATTGGTATAAAATACAAACATTAGTGTTTATTTAGTTTTTTTATTTTGAAATTATATATTTCAGCTTATAACCTATATTACACTATATTGTTTATGTAAAGTACTAAATATCATTTAGTTAATTTTGAACTCAAGTTTTATGTAATATTAATACTATGTTAAAACACCTTTAATTACAAATTGTATTATTATGTTGACCTACATTCAGACCCAATATTTGTGCAATAACTACTTTAATAATCCTTTACTTACATATTTTCTATTGGACAAAACAGAGGGATGTACAAATCTAATGAATGCAGGATTGAAACCACAACACAGTCTTTTAAATGTTTACAGTTACCCTGCATCTGATCCGGTGTAGTACAATTTTGATATGTTCCACCATTCTAAAGTGTATATAAGCAAATATTAACAAAATTGAAAATTGACTACACGTATACTAAATAGTTTGTTATCATTGTAATAGGTATTTCATTACTTACAGTATTCAATAATACTTGATAAACTGTATTAGTTGTGTTCAATGTAATAGACGGTTGAGAATTATTAGTTATATTTAACCATGATATTTCAGTAATATTGTATAATATTGTAGAATTTAAATTTTCTGATGAATTGTAAAAATCTGAAATAGTTGGCACAGTCGTCGATGAATCAACAAATTCAGATGCTGATATGGCAGAATCTATAGATTCTTTGGACACATAGATAGAGGGCGCAAAATTATATGGCTGGGGAACTTGGCTAGCTAGTTAAATAAGAATTATAATCACATTAAATACAATATTTTAAGATGTTATTAGTTATTATTTTTTTATCTATTCGGTAATTAATATTTACTTTTTAATGATATAGCCGACAAAACCATATTTCCTTGTTGCATTTGCATTCCAAAGTTATTTGACATTGATGGAGGTACTAAAACAATTTAATATGTTTGAAATTTGAATTGCATTACATATATTTTTACATATGTTTTTATGTTTAAATATTTTATATCATAGACTCACTTGACTGAAATGCTGAACTGCTGGCCATTAAAGAACCTGAAAAAGAAAAAAAAATATGATAATAAATTAATTTTAAGTCATAGTAAAAAAAAAAAATGATTGTATTATGTATATAGTAGAAATAAATAAAATATGAGAATGTAATTCAACAACAGGTACCAAAATTATATCTATTGTCAATCGGTTTGATTTTTTCTGGGTCGGCAGACATTGTTGTATCATTTGGTTTGACAACGACTAATGACGTAAGCGGGGTAACAAATGAATACTAAAAATAAAATTACAAACATAATACATTAACAACACATTTTGAATCAAATAAAACCATAGAACTCCTTACTCTTAATGCTAATTCAAGTGCTTTAGCTTTTGCAGTGGAATTTTCATTTTTATTCACTTCATAGTCATCCATAAGTTGTTGTATGTGCAAATAAGCCCATAACTTTTCTAAATGGCCTGTTTTAATAACAATTAAAACATCATACAAATAAAAAATAATTAAATAATGTTGAATATTTCATTGATATCCTATAGAGAAATAATTAGATAGGTAGGTATAAAATTAAATAATTACCTATTGGTCTTTTTTCTTCTTTAGAAACAGGAATTATAGGAGTAATATCGAAGCATGTTACAAAGGAAGAATTTTGGAAAATGCCCTCAGTTGAGTCTGCATATAGGGTACTATTAAAATCAGACTTTGGATTTATTAACTTTCCGGCCACAACTAATTCAGTACCTCTGAACAGTAGATTAAATGATTTTTTTGTGACTGTAATATTGTCAACCTATAAAATAATTATAATAATTTTAAGAACATATTTTTAATTTACAAAAAAGTAGTATAATAAAACACACATATTTTTACCTGAGTATCGAGGTATTTGAATGTAACGTTAGACAATACTGGAGACGATATTTCTTTGTAAAAATTACGGAGTTGTAATGACGCATCTGAAGCTTCATAAATTATTCGTGCAAAACCGGTATTGTTCAATGATAGTTTTTTAAGAAAATCAATGTCTGCCCCTTCCCCAAAACCCAAACTAAAGATTGGGTACCTATAATAATGATCATCAAATAATAATCTACAAATCCTTTTGGAGTAAATAATTAAGGCAATAACATTTTTTTTTTTTATTTCTATATGTGCGTTGAATATTTTTATTAAATTTAAAAATTTATAATATCTTACTTTTCTTCATTCATGTTTGAAACATATTTAATGAGTTCTTGTGGATCAGTGATTCCTGTAGTTGGTTCGCCGTCAGTTAAAAATACAATAATTGGTTTTGGCGTATTCAAACCTTTTGTAAAATGTTTTTCCCCTAATTTAGCTATGTTATGCGCTTTGGTTAAGGCATCTTCCATGTTCGTACCTTGGAATAATAATTTTTTCAGAATTTGAATAACTAATGTCAAGATTCTTATAATTTTTTTTTATAGAATTTTAAAATTATATATAAATAATTTTTATTACATTTCCAATCCAAAACGCTTTTTTTTAACTATTATTTATTTATTTATTTTTTTGATGAATTTTTTGGTATAGTCTCAATCTAAAGACATTCTTTTTAAATATGACCTTAGTCATATACATGATATTATCTAAAAGTAGTTTATACTTACTGCTTTCTGATGTCAAATCTTGTATAAATTTCTTGGCATATTGAATGTTCTGTTCAGTTGCCGGAAATACAAATCGATTCTCTTCTAGAACATTCAAACTAAGATTATTGGCTTTGGAACTGATGCCAATTTGATCCCAACGAGATGACGTCTCTTGTGTGGCATTTATTGTCCAAATCTATTGGTAAGTAATAAAGATAAGCTTTTTATTATTAATAATAATTATTGTACCACTATTGCAGTTCAAATTAGTATATTTACTTGAGCGAAATCTGAAAAAAGTATTAATGTAAAAAAATCTTCACTATGAATTTCAGACAAAATCTGCCCCATAGCTTCTTTCAATTGTGGTAATTTCTGTCCAACCATGGAACCACTAACGTCGAGTACAAAAATTACATGTGTTCTCAGAGGTTTTAAATCGGTTGGTGCAAAAAAGTTAACAAAATATCCATCATCAATCTATAAATAAATAAGTAAACAAAAATGATGTGTATTGTGATTTTAATTCAATTGAAAATCAATGACATTTTAATATTAGGGAAAATATTTATGATGGTGGTATAATAACCACCATCATAAATATTGTTAAATCATTACTAAAATTAATATTCACCCCCTCAACAGTTGGATGACTTTCATACACGGGGTTTTGTTTTACCCCAGACCATTAAAAAAAAATATGTATTATTTATGTTTGAATAAATAGGTATATAAGTAATTATTTGGTTAATACCTTTTTTCATATAATATACTATAAATGACATATAGGTAATATGAAAATACATATTATAAAAAGAAAAAATAATAATTAGATACTGGGTATTGGAAAAAAGGTAAATAAGAAGATAAAAAAATAATTTTTAAATAGATAGTTAATTTTAAATAAACTTCCCGATCAGATAGACTTGAAACTTTAAATATAGCTCAAAACTGAATGATAATGCAATAATTTGTAAAAATATATCTACACACAGAAATATAGATGTGCAGATGACTATAACTAAACATGAGTTAATATAACACTAATCATAATGTTAATTACATATCTATTTCTAATCTATATTTACAATTAGGAGTGACTTACAAGAATTTCATTAGGTTTTGATTTATGGTCTATGTCATATAAAACTATGAATTGGCCTTTGACACCAAATTCTGTAAAGGTTAATTGCTCTTTTACAGATGGACTCCATGTTATGGTCGCTTTATTACCGGATTCATAAGATATTTGTGCTAATTTATTTTCTGAAAAATATAATTTTTATTATATTTGATTTTACCTATTAAAAATCATAAAATTAAATAATATAAATATAATCGTACTACTAGATGCTGTTTCAATTTCATTTACAGTTTTTATGTCCGGTACTTCCAAAGTTGTTATGTTGGAAGACTCTTCGATGTCAACTATGACTTGTAAATTTTTAACAACCTACATAATATGACAATAATATTCATTTTTAAAAAATCATATGAATAAATATTAGTTGATGTTATTATTTTAATTATATTTACTTGTCCAGGTTGTATGTTAATTATATTTTCGTAAACACCTAATTTCCTTGGTAATAATTGTTCATATGTGAGATTAAATGTTACTTTACTTTCTGCTTCCACATTTACAGAAACTGTAAATTTATTTGAATCTCTTGTGCTAAAGAAAACAGTTACGATGTTTATCAATATTGAAGATCATAAATACCTAACAATATTTTAAGATAATTTTACAACACTTACTGTTGTTCAACATGAGCAGCCGTCTGACCAGAATTAACAGCTGCAATATATTCTTCTTTGGCCTCCTTCTTTTCTTTTACATACGCTTGATAAGTTTTTTCATTAATTTCCCTAAACCCAAAAAACAACATATTTGATTCATTTGTTAAAAAAATGTTAAAGAATTACATTAAAAACTTAGAAACGAATGCAGATTCAGGTAGAGTCACATAGAATTGTACTTCTTTGGAAGTGTTACCCTTGTTAGCAACACGACTTGATACAACTGTTTGAGCATATCTGTACTTGATTTTGGAATGTATGATAAAGCTATAGATGTCTCCATTTTTAGCCTGCACCTAAAATAAACAATGATAACTAATAATAATTATTAAATTCATACAAAATTACACAAATACATTATAATACAAAATACCTATTACCACAAAAATATATTGAATAATTATTTAAATTTACTTTTTGTAAATACTTAGTTTATATTTGATCCAGATATGTCATGAAATGTACAAATTTGTATAAGCGATTCTACTAAGAAATTTTCTACCTACCTAGGTATACCTACACGATTGAAAGCAAATTTTGGAGGAAAAAAACTCTGCAGAAAATAAAATCAATACCTAGTATTCTTGAATCAAACTGGAAAAAAAAAAGGCCGAAAGGAATATGTAGATACCTATACTTTCCTACGTAATATATAAATAAATAATAACCATCATCAGATATTAATATATAGGCCATGGTGCACGTTCCACTTCAATATTTCATTACACTGTGGGTATATACTATGAGTAAACGGCAATTTTGTTATAAAATGTGAATGATTTCGTTCTCGCGACTGCTATACAGAAAACTATCAAAGTTGGATACCTACAAGAAGTACTACCGCAGATAGGGTTGATTGGTAGATACCTACTACCTATATACCTAAGCAGTGACGTGCTCAATAGTTTTATTTTTCATGCTCGAAAGACAAAACAGAAGACTTAGGACTCATCCACCAAAAAACTGGATTTGTATATTATGTCCTATAAAAAATTTTGTAACAACAAAAATTGTATTTAACTAAATCAACTGCATAGGCAATCATATTCTAATATATTAATAATATAATACACGAAACAAACAGGGCATCTTTGATCATTGAACTACTTAACTAGTTAAGTAATTAACATTCAACATATTTGGTGACTAATCCATCCATTTTAGTCATGAGGAAGGTCCGGATTTCAATGTATTTAAAATTCACAAAAAAAAGCGCTCATTAAAATGGCAAAAAATCACCATAGAAATATTTAAAAAAAAAAAAATGGTAGAGGGGTTTATCTAACAACTGTAATTTATTAAATTACATTTTCTAACACTTCAAAAAGTAATTTATATAAAGTAACTTTTTTTAAATAAAATTGTACGTATTATAAAAAAAAAAAAAATGTGTCATCACATTTGACTAGTGTTAAGAAATTGAATTTAATAAAATAAAATCCGTTAGTTTTAAACCCTACTGCTATTTTTGATTTTTACATATTTGTAAGATCTTTTTTGCCACTTTTAAGCAGTTTTTGTGGATTTAAATCTGGGCTCTACTTTTGAGAAAATTGCTTAAAAATACCTACTTTGGCACGCCACTGCCTATAATAGACGAGTAATAGATAAGAGACAAAAACAATATCCCGCGATTGACATATGTTAGGTACTTACTACAACACATTATGCTAGTTGTACAAGGGCAAGACTACACACCTAAAATATCGTACATTTATTATAGATAATACTAATTTTTGTTAGCAGAACATAATAATATTCGTATCAACTTTCGTCTCATTAAAATTATTAAAATATACATACCTACACATTCATATGATACATACGTATGGTCAGTGGTGTATTGATAAATTTATTTTTGGTTATATGCACTTTTAAATGATATGACAAAACAAATGTTCTCGCTACGCCCAAACTATGAAAATAGATATTTTTACACTACATTATTAAATCATCATTTTTTTTTACTTTCACATTCTTTACTTTCTCACTTTACTACATTCTTTTAGTTGTTTCCAGGGACATAATTGGAGGAGGGATCAAAAGGGGTCGCAAAAGTGTTAATTCACAACCCCTAAAATGTATGTATTTAATGGTTTTTCGTTAGTAGAAACATTAAATTAGGCAAGAAATTATTTAATTATGGAAAAAAAAACATATTCGAAAATGATAAAATTAAAATTATATATTATCAATACTCCACAAATGAAAATATAATTGCAGATTACGATTTACTATTTCACTATTATAAATTAAATAAAAACGAATCTATATTTAGATTTAAACTTTTTTGCCGTCGTATTTTTACTAATAATATTTGATTTACTACCTATTATTATATTTTTTGACATAATAGTTATTGAATGTTTTAGTTTTTAAGTGTTAAAAAGTAAAAAAAAAAAAACTTAACTTCAAATAACCAATAAATGTATAAATCATTACTAAAAATACTTTAAAATAGAGTCAGCGAAACAATTACAATTTGAAAATTTTTTATTTTTTATTCTAAATTGAAAAGATTATATGATTTTATTCAATGTTTTTAATAATATGTACCTATATAAGAAAAATTGTATAGATTTATAATGTATTTTATATTAATATAATATGATAATAAGAGTATATTAAAACATTATTTGTTTTTATAATGTAGGGAGTGTGGGGGCGAAGACCTCACGGGTCTTTGTATTCTGAGTAATTTTACTATTCCAAACATTATGCCCAAACTACACCACTAGTTGTTTCTAAATATCATATAAATTATTCTTCAAATACTCACCCAATAAATACAAATTATATAACTACATATTTATACAAGTTGCACATATGTGATTTTTTTTTTGGTTGTCCCAGGGTGAAAAATTCTTAAAAAACAGCCCTGTTTGAGAGTATGTTGAAAATATTCTCATGCTCAATAATGCTCAAAGCATAATCTTTTGGGGAAAATTCTCAACAAATTCTCGATATTTCTCCACTCAATACACAATCATAAGCCGGATTTACCTACAAGCAAATTAAGCATAATTTACGGCCCATATTTCATATGATTATTGATGGTTGATATTATTGTTATAAACTGATAGTAAAACTTATGAATCATAATATTTTTTCATTTGTGTCCTATATCCTTAGAATACATTTCTAGAGTAACGTTATGTACATTGACAGAAGACGGTAATTTTATATACAAAATATTATTGACTTAATATTTTGAATATTTATTTAAATTAAGCCCATCTGACTTATTTATTTACTGTCCACACAACTCTTAATACGGCTATGATTGCAGCATCATCAAAAAAACAAACGAATTTAATAACAGTTAATAATATTTTTTTCAACACGAAGTGAAGCAATGATTGCAAAGACGTTCTCTATTGCAAAACATACACCTTCCAGCTCCCAAGGGAAATAGGGGTTATATTCCGTCTCCGTTGACTTAAAGATATAAAAATATTTTATTTAGTAATTGCATATTGAGATTATATATATTTCAGCCAAGTTACAATAGTTAAAAAGCTTCATTTATTGAATAAAAATTGACATTTTTGAATCAGGCTTTTAAATTTATATTGTCGGGTTAGTTAACATTTTCTACGATTTATTTATGAATCATGATTATTATTTGCTACATCCCCTCTCATTGAACATTATTGAGCACGCCATTGTCCCTACAATAATAAAATTGCGTCGAGCAATTATTATAATAATAGATATTCACAATCACAATCATTACCTACCTATAATCTAGGCACCGATAAATTATTAAAATGCGTTCGTGATTTCGTAAATTGTTATTTTTTCATTTTCTTCTCGAGCGTTTTAGCGTACACATACAATACGCATTATGCAATTATTTGAAATTAACCTACCTATGTATTATATGTGAATGATAAAAAAAAACAATCACTGCAGTATGCGGATTCGATGATAGGCCCCGTTTATCTGTTTGAACGAAGTGCGTTTTCGTCTTAAATAGCTCATACTTTTACGTCATTATTACTATTATTATTTGTATTATTACAATACGTTTCACGTATACCTTATCCACATGATAATATTACATGAGTATTAAAATCGAGAATAATAAAGGTAGAACGACGAAGACCGAATTCTGATGATCAGCACAATATAATTGTTATATATTTTACTAGTAAAGGGGCATCTTGAATATGTCCAGGGATAGCAGGTGAGAGGAGGTATCATGATGTATAGTGTTTTTTAGATGATATAGCTTTGATAGGACAAAATCAGGAATAAGTTAACAATAGGCTTGAAAACTAGAGAATATCACTTGAAAGAAAAAGACTAAGGATAAGAAGAAATCATAACAGAGTATGCGTTTGAAGGAACAGGACAAGACAGCTAACGACAATAAGCAGTTATATACGAGGTTGAAAGTTTTAAGTATCTAGAATCTTTTGTACAAAAAATCGGTGGTTTTCATGAGCATGTGAATCATACAATTGTGTATAACTGGATGAAGCAGAGAAAAGTGTCAGGTATTTTGTATTTTATGTGACAAGAGAATTCCAATAAGACTTGAGAAAAAAATTAAGTTATACAGAAATGTGGTGAGACTGTCTATGGTGTATTGTTTGAACTGTTGAGTGGTAGACAAAAAAATAAAACAGAGAATGTATGTAGCAGAGATTATAATGCTTGGTCGACAAAATAAGATACGGTAAGGGATGAGTTTATAATAGGTAGCTTCGATAGTAGACAAAATAAGAGAAAATAGACTGCGATGGTTTAAGCATGTTGATTTCATGAGGAGACTAGGAAAGAGGAATCTTAACTAGTGAGCATTATATAGAAATAAATGCAGAAGAAAATATAGGAGGAGAAAAAGACTGAAAAGGATATAGTTGGATTGCGATTGAGAATAATATGAGGACAGCTGATGTATGTAAGGTGGGAAATCTGGTTAAGTAAAAGTTTTGAACGAGGGTGGCCAACTCAACGAAGAAAATATTTATATTATAATATACTTATTTTCTTTTAAAATTTCTCTTTGAAATTAAAGATTTAGAATTTATAAATTTCATATATATTCACCATATTTATCTTTTAGATCTCATATTAAACACATTTCTTGTAAGACCTAACAAATTCTAGGGTTCATAAGACGTCACATTACTAATTTCAACAAAGCGCCTTGTTTAGGTATGCACTTTATCTCATCTTTGTACGATCTATCTTGAATTATGAATCGATAGTTTTAAAATCAATATCTTTAGGTCGAGAGCAAACTAGTATAACTAATTGAGACCAGAATCGCTTCCTTAATTTTGCAAGCTTTTTTACTGACAATTGATCACTCTCAGCATTATTATAAGATAGTCATGGATGTTTTAAAACTAAGTTCACTACAAAATAGGAGGCTTGTGATTGATCAATTATTTTTACTCAATATACTTCATGGTAAAGTTGACTTATCCCGACGTATAAATTTACGTGTTCCGAGTATCTATATCAGATCCCATGAATCGTTTTACCTTACCACCTCCCAATTCAATTTTTTAATAAATGATCTCTGTTTGATCGGAACTATGAGTTCCTTAAATAAGAATAATGGTTAATATTTGGCCTTAATCATTTTTGTTTTTTATAATAATTGTTATAGTTATTATAAGTTATTGTTTATGCTAATAGTTTTGTACTATTTTCAAAAGCCGATTGTCGTTTATATATATATAAAATTAAATAAAAATAAAAATGTAATATAATCTTTGTTTCACGAATATCATTCATGCAGAGCCATGGTTTGAATATGGTTTTCGTGGTTCACCAAACCACCGAAAATTTGGGGTAATCGAGTTGTTAAAATGTTCAAAAAATCCCATCCTGTGAACTGCAATAAGTTCATTCAACAATATTCAATTCTATAACCATAGGCCTTTATGGCTTTGTCCTATAATTATTAAAAACACACAACCTTATAATCATAGTAAAATAGTTGCTTCTAATCTTCAGACCATGTATTTTATTTGTACTTTTAAGCACCTATGCTTATTGTTTTTCTTTTCATAGGTGACGAACACACGAGGGTTCTGGGATCGTAAACTACATTGACAATATTGAACCAAGGCTCAGCCCTAAAAGGTTTTACTGATGAAAAATATATTTTATGCTAACATTTATGTAAAATATTCATTTTTATTATGTAGTTACACATATTCGAGATTTTACGTGGTTCATGCCATGCCAGTGATACACATAATGCATATTGGTGTTAAGCATAATATTTTCTTGACTATTATAGTCACGGGCTAAGATATTATACTGAACTGCCATCGACGCGGTCGGGGAGTAGTGGAGGAACGGTGCTCAAATGTTTCGACACCGCCACTCCCCTTATCCAAAAGAAACACAAACACAAATAGGCATAAAAGCGCTCCTAGTAACAAATAATGTTAACTAATTTTTTTCACGAACACTATGAGTTTTAAATTTTGATATTATGCAAAGTTCTTTTTATACATTTTGGAACAGTTTTTAAAATGCCCCGACGTTATTCTGTTGTTAACTGTTTGGGTTTTAACAAAAACCTTATGTTCCATTATTTAAAGTATATGATTCTGACCTTGATGTTTGGAATAAAATTGTATCGAAAGTGAAAGTAGAAATTATTTGTGTAAAGTTACTTATATAATATGTACCGAATATTTTTGTTCAGATCTATCTTTATAAGTAAGTTTGTTATACTTAGTTAATGCAATTTTACTTTTATGGGCCTTAAGTGATATTCTAAATTATTATTATCATTTTGTTTGTATAATGCATGTATAAATGGCTCTTTTACCCCTACTTGTAACTCATAGTGCCTTTGGAAACATTTAAGAGCCAGTATATCTTAACCCGTGACTATAGTAAACTTTACTTGTGTTACCTACAATTGTTATCGAATAAAAAAACAGATTAAAAATAGGAACCTATTTTAGTATATTTATAGTTTTTCATTTTATGTTTTTGGAAAAATGTTTAAAATAGAAACCGCTCAAAAAGTTAAAAAAAAAAATAGATATAGTATTAGGTACCTATACTGCGCCACAAGAAAGAATACGGGAGGCTGAAGCAAGGGCCAACCAGTTATCATAGGAACAGCTCACTCATCAGTCCCAGACATCAAAGACAACACTCAGGAAGATTCAGCCACTAGCTCAAGGCCATGTACAGGTTAGGTTAAGTTAGCATTCTGTTAGGAGGTGACGCAGTCCCACCACTCACCTCTCACCGTAGTTCAATTAGCTTAGTTAACAATGTGAGCCTGCCCCGCGAAGGGGAAAACATAATTCTATAAAACGTTTAATTATACTCATTAATTAACGATGGCAGTAGTGGGGTAGTAATGTGAAAAACTGATCCCCGCTGCTGTCGGTTAATTGGAGGAACAAAAAGGTGCCTGTACAATTAAACGACATATAATCAGAATTGTTACACGGTAAAGAAATATATATACATATAGATTATAATTTATAATATGTTATATAATAGGACTCGTCTACATAAAGTCAAAAACTTTTAGATTTTAAGTAGGTAGGGAAATTTTTGTAATTATTCTAAGTCTAATTGTTTATATTATAGTATTATCACCTACATTACCTGTATAAATATGAAAAATGCAATGGTTTTTAATTGCAATATCCATCAAAATTAAACCACTTCCCTATCAGTCTATCGATACAACACAATTAAAAAAAGACGTGTAATTTTCAAATAATAACCCGTAATAATTGTACATTTTTAATTCTCAAAGAAATATTTATTATTATTATTATTATTTTTTTTTTTTATTGAAATTTTAATATAAATTATTGCATTTCGACAATTAAACTTGACACAAATGATATAAAAGAAAAAAAAGAGTTGATACTGGGCCACTGCCTGGATGCGGCCACTGTTGTAGGTGAATAGATGGGAAAGTGGAAAACTTAAAATTATTTTATTTATTCCTGTAACCAATGATAAACCATTGCTAACGAAAAACGATTCGGAGCGAAGTTCAGTTATATATGTTCTGAAAGGCAGTAGTAATAATTAATTTCGTCAAATTTTTACTTTAAAACTCTTATAAAAAAAACTATATTATATTATATTTTTTTTTTTTTTTTGACCAATAAATACGACTTATAAATAATAAATCTTCTGTCAAATTTTTAAGTATTTCTGTTAAGTCTAACAATTTAGTTCACAGAGTACCTACCCTTAAATAGGTAAAATCTCGCAAAATTAATTGTCTATAAACAGCTCAAAATTTCACCACTTCTAGAAAAGGTAAATATAAATTTTCTGTTAAAAATTCAAGTCCACGAATATATTTAACTGAATCATATTAAAAAAAAAAACAAAATTTAAAATTAAAAGATATAATTAAATAATAAAAGAATTATTATTTTCGAAATTTTTCCGCTTTTAAACGTACTTTTCGGTTTTGTTCAATTTAAAAAAAAAATACAAATAAAATCAAAAAACGACTTTTAAGGTCATAAACTAAATTAAGAAAAAAAACATCTTGTATTTTCCTATTGGAAAGATTTCTTTCAATTGGAGCAAGATTTCTGGCATAAATCATCATGAACAAAAATTGAATATAATGAAAACGGTTACGCCGGAACTTAACCCTTCCGTTTACCTATAATTTTCTTTCAGGTTTTCGCAATTATTTTGAAAAACCTTTGTAAAATCAAAAAACAACCTGTCTAATGCACCGACTAAACACAGTTTCTTTTTAGAAAAGGTACTATAATACACTATACTTTGGGACAAAATGTCTGGTAGAGAAGTCGTTTACAGATACAAAAAGTAAAACATTTAAAAAAATACACATCATAGTAAAACCAATAGATCCCTCGCTTCACTCCGAATCTTAAACACAATGGTGGTTATAAAATACAAAAAACAAAACAAATAAAACATGTACAATAAAGTGTCTAAAAAACGATAGTCATCAAATTCTTAACGAAATCATTTTCCTAACAATATTATTCATCGTGTTATAAATTATAATACCATTATTAATACTTAATAGTTATTCCTGGTTTCGATCGAAAATGCAAAAGGGTATTTGAATAAAATCAGTTTAGCTAAATAAAAATTACCTCTATACTACTATTAAGGAAGTGATAATAATTATTATAACTATGAATGATATAATATATGCCTTTCAAATTTACTTTCAATTTCTAAAACTAAAAAAAAATCAAAAAAAAATCTTCGTGTCATTGTATAATAGATGATTATAATAGTGAATCACCTTGTGTGTGGATAGGTATGCTAAAATAAAAAGAGTTCATTTATCGTCGAATTGCGTTTTTTCCCAAACCTGATGAAAACAATATTTGTTCAAAGTTCTTTGCTTAGGATATTAATTTAGTATCTAAATAATTCACTATACATCCAAAACCATATAGGTATAATCTCTTATCAAGAAGTTAATGTTTTTGTTTGACTAATTCATAAAATTTGCCTACGAAGAATCCTATGGATTATTCATGATTATAATTATTAAATAACACTGTATAGATATTTAAAAGGTTACTGTAATCGTTAATTTGTTGTATGGACATTCTTCAAATAATTTGGCGGTCAAACCACAATTTCGTATAAATTACAGAAAAAAAAAAAGTAAGTTTAGATCAGGTGACATAAATATTTAAACAATAATATTGTATTAAATAATTATTCGAGTATACACCCAACAATCCTACAATAGTTATATAATTTACCTTAAACGTATACAAAATTTGAGTTTTAAATTAAATTTATTTTGAAAAATATTTATAGTATTTCGTTTTTGAACAATAACAATTTTAATTTTATTTTTGTAATATGTTTAATAATTATAAGAACCGGATATATATTATGTAATTAAAATCTACAAAAAGCTGTTGAAAAAAGTATAAAAAAAGCACTAAAAATATATTTTAAGAATCAATAATGGTAGAAGAGACACTGCAGTCCCCCCTCCACCCGTAACGGCTTCAACTTATTAAATAACATTGCCTAACACTAAGTAAAAAAATATAGTTTTATATCAAACCATTACTTTGGGTTAATCATTTTCCTAGTGTTATATAGATGTTAGTACCGTTAGACTTTTAAAACCCTCTATCATTATTGCTTTTTTTAAATGTTTTTTAAGTTCTTTACAGGGATTTTTGACGACTGTAGGAAATATTTACGGATGTTAAGTACATATAAATACGGTACCTAATAATAATTATGCATCCCATGTTTATTAAAATAGTAAAACTTTTAGTTTGTAAATAAAAAACTAATTTTAAAATAGAATGGGTACTTTTAAAACATTTTAAATAGGTACCCACCTAAATAATAAATGTAGTAGTGGACAAATATTATTTGATCGATTGGTATCAAAATAGGTCAAATATATTTTTTAAAAAAAATAAAATAAAATTATAGGTTACCATTTACAAATTCAAGTCATCACACAGTTTTTATCTTGGATTGTCTTATAATATTAGTAAATAATATACTGCTTAAATATTTTAATTTAATATTAATAAAATGTAATTTATTGGGAAATTGGTAACATTTCACCTGGGGAACATACTTATTTGAAAAACGAATAAGAATATTTTTTACAATTACCCATATACGAGTATAAAACGCATTTTATTGTGAAACAAAAAAAAAATCACTCTGTAGTCTGTACCTATATAATAATGATTCACCGTTTACAAGACAACAATTAATTTTGATTTAAAATAAATTTGTCGACGTTTCTTTTTGCGTTGTATCCGTTCCCCTTCTCGTAATCCTTTTATTGTGTTTTTAAATGATTTTAAATTACAAATAAGTACCTATTGGTATTTCAATGAAAAAAAAAAAAGAATCCATATCATACATAGGTACACAAAGTAATAGCGTGGTTTCTTTAAAATTGTATTGGAGGCATATACGTTTGACAATCTGATAATAGATAACGAGTGGACATTAGTGGTTTTCTACCCGTTTCTCCAGTCCACGACTAATACTATTTAAATAACCGTGTACGTTTGGTTAGGTATTCTTTAGTTTGACGTTATATTATTAAGAGTGGAATAATAATTGAGTTCGCAACACTGATATAATTGCTCCTCGAACTTGGGGAAATTTGTTCAACACTAGTTTGTCATATTTCGTAGCATGTCAGAAAATAAACGTACCGCATGGCCATTTCAAAATCGCATTATTTTGATATTGGTAACGTCGTTATTGGTTAGGGGGAGGGGGGGGCGATTGTCGACGAAAAATAAACGAAAAACGCGAAAATAAGATCGATCGTTAGATTTTACTAAGTACTACGGACCTGAATAATAATCACTGTATAAGAAAATGTCTAAAAAGTGTATTTAGACGATTATAATAATATTATGGCGAATCACACTGTAGGTACATACCATATAAATATGTGAAATTATTCATATACCTACGACGAATTTGTTAGGAATTGCGTTGGGTTTTTTTTTTTTTTTTCTTCAATAATGATATGTTGATTATTTACATTTACGATTCAATGTCTATATTGATAATTAGTTTCTGATCGAAATACCTATTAGCTGTAGTTATATTATAGTGTTTTAGTTTGAATAAAACGTAGAATATTTACAGGTGCGGGGTAATCGATGTTTGTAACGAATGATTACACCCATATCGAACACGAATAGAATTGGGAAAACGTAATATAATTTTCGATTCCATCTGTCCATGTTAACCACATAAAAAATAAAATAGATTACAACATATAAAATTGCCACCTAAAATGTTGCCTGTCTGTTTAATCGACACTATAATATTCTCGAACAGTCGTCAGCGTTCGTGTAAAATAAAAAGTAAAACCGCAACAACGCGGGCACTTGTAAATCGAAATACAAAATACTTTTTGGGTATAATATTATTTATATTTTGTCCCGTTTGTACCCGTCGTGACTGGAGATAATAATAATGATAAAAACGTGTATTCTAAAGATAATGGTTCGTTTCGACCACACGACAGATTTAATTAGCGAACTGCGTGCGGTTTTGACGAAAATATATCGGGTATTACACCGCCAACGTTACAGACGATGTTTTCCGGTACGCGTTTCACATTTCGTTAGTTTGTTGTTTTAACGAATCGCTTTCAATCCTATAGATACGAATTTGATTAATTTATTGTGGTTGGTGCCTTCATATATTACAGCCGCTGCTGGTGAGCGCTGTAGACATTTCAAAAAGAGTTTATCATATTTGCCTTGAACCGTCTTCGTTTCCGGGCGAGCAAATAATATGCACCTAATTATTTATATAGAAAAAAAAAAAAAAAAAAAAAACGAAACTATAAATACGCAGTTTCACGATGATTTTTTATAAAGCTCGGAGCTTATTATTTATAAAACCAACGATTAAAATGCGCGATTAGGCGTTTCGGTTATTACTATAATATTACAATAATATCGATCGTCGTCAGGGGTTATCGGATTTGACAAATTTACGGGATCGGGTCCGTCAACGTTATAAAATAACGCGTAGATATTACAATATAAATTATAACCGTGGGCCGCTGTCCGTAGGTACAACATCGAATATCGGGAAATTTCGAATATGCCGAAACTGCGCAATAGGTCGCCCGCATTCTAATTGGAGGAAGTCGGAGACGAGAAAAAAAAAAATTAAATAATAATTACAAAAATGTCATATACGAACCGGCAGCGGTAGAGGATGCGATTTTTCCGGGGGCGGTAAAGTGTTGAACCCCAGCATTCCGTTGTCCGCGATTTCGATGGTGTCGGCGGTAGAAACCGCTTCGGCGGGAGCCGCGTCGGTGGACGGCGCTCCGGTGGTGGGTGCCTCGTCGGCGCCGGTCCGGCCGACGGAGACGGCGAACACCGTTGTTAACAGCAGCAGCAGAGCGGCGGCGGAGCACGCGCGCGACGACGACATGTTGCTGCGACGGGCGTTAAACTTCGAATGCACCGGACGGACACCGGCCGAGAAGTCGCCGAGGTTTCGTAGCGGCGGCGGCGGCGGCGGCGGCGATGGTAGCGGCGGCGGTTGCGGCGGCGGCGGCTGTAGCAGAGGGCCGCAAACGAAACGATTCGGACTTGCACTGTTGTGTACAGCAGTGTTTGTAGGTACGTTATATATTATACGCTGTCGCTATAATAATAATAATAATAATAATAATAATTAATATTAATATTATATAGAGACGACGATGATGATGACGACGTCGTATTTTCCATAATATAATTTTATACAGGGTGTGATCGCGCGCACAAGTATATTGTAACATTATTATAATCTTCCGCGGTATAGACGGCCCGTATGAATATTTATTATTGCCATTTCCATTAACATAGCGTTCAACTTTAGTTCAGTGCAATCTACGTGTAAATATAAATGTACCTAATGAAAAATAACTTCGATGGTTATTTATTTATTTACTTTGGGCTTCGGCCAAAACAAATAAATAGGTATTACCGGCACGACTATGGGGTTTACTCGGCTCGAACCTATTAAATAAAATTGTCCAACACTGCAAAATTGACCGACACAAAATTAATTTTTTTTATAATAATTCGTAAAGTTTTATTTTTAAAAAATTGCTTTGTATAGCAGTGTTGGAAAATTATATTTAATAAGTTAGAGGAGGGACTTTTAAACCACTCTACCATTTTGGCATTTTAAAAATATATCTGTTACCTAACTTTAGACTTTTTTTGACGTTTTCAAGCGGTTTTTGTGCATTTTAAGTGCATAGAACTCCATTCCCTATAATTATCACCACAATAAAATACTTTACGCACAGTTGTTAAAATATTATTCATTGTTACCCACCAAGCTATAAAAATTACTTTTTTTTTCTCTCACTTTCTTACTTTTCACCCTAGTGTTTAATGAATACGGTTGTATTGGGTCATTTTTAAAATTGTACAGTTGGATAATTCGATTAGGATTTATCATAATAGTCTGAGATATTCAAAAATCTTTTGGAACTCTACGCGGTTGACGTGGAAAACGTATTCAAAAGAAGTTCGATCAGGTATATTGAGAAAAATCGTGATTTTTCGGCTGAAAAAAAATTTGAAAATCTAGATGGCCTTTCTGAAAATTTAAGAGAAGCGATGACTTGTTATTTTTTTTAAGTATTCACCTGTGACTTCTGTCGATGTTAAAAGAACATTGTCAGCTTACAAAACTTTACTCTCAATTAATAACCGTAGGTCATTCAAATTCAAACATTTAAGAAAACATCTTATAACTTAGTGTAATTCTCAAAGTAAATAAATATATTTAAAATGTACACATCATATTTTTGTACTTAAATCTACTTATATTGTTTCCCATATTTATATTAACAGGAAATAACGATTATTTCCTTCCAGAGCCGCACAAAGTACAATAATTTATACATTATTATTTCATGAAATCCTATCGAATATCACTGTATTGTATGTACTTTCACATTCTAATAAATTAATGAAACATTTAAAATTTTAAAAATTTTAAAAAAAATCATAAAATTACTTCAAAAATAATTTTTTTTTCATTACTTTAACTTAATATTTTCTAATTTGTAGTGTTGTTTATAGCGCTTATTTCGGTGGTTTTAAATGCATATTACATCGTTAAAAACTAACTTTTTCCAGTGCTACAACTTCCGAGCACTGATTATTATAATTAATACCGTTATAAATAATCCCACTATTTTGGAGGAATATTTTCGGCGTGATGATTTCTCCGCCAAACGTAAGGTTAGGTTAGGTTAGGTTAGATAATGAATCTAAACACTATATAATATTATTATAAAGCGAAAAGATTTGTTTGTATGTTTGTAACGGATAAGCTCAAAAACTACTTCACTGATTTTAAAAATTTGTTCGCCTATAAAAAGCTACATTATCAACGAGTAACATAGCAGGGTGTATTTTATTTTCAGCAAAATTAGAAATCCCTATGAAAATTTTAGTGATTAGATTTTTATGTATTTTATATATTTTGTTAATTACTTAACTATATGACGGTAACTTAACTGTATGATCCAAGCCTGAATAATATTTCTGTAGTTAAATTTAAAGGTACTAAAAATATTGTAGATTATTAATTGTAAATAGATAATACAGACTTTTTTAAATTATACAAATATTTAATTAGGGAACTAACCTTCCCTCTATTTAAAGGGATTTCTTTTGGTTCATCATGTGGCGCCGGTCATTGGCTAGGCTGTCGCTGTGGATGAAGTTTAATTACGCCTATGTCAGTTAATATTAAATAAGGGTACAATACAAAATTGTAAGTATTATTCAACGTATTATAAATGTTCAAAAAAAAAAAAAAGGCCTAAGATTGTCTTACAAATACAGTATATACCCATTGCCATATCTTCTGAGATAATAAAGATGATCAAATTCTGTTTTTTTTTTTTCATATCATATTACTCGCAGGCATAAAGATTATAAATATTTATAATTGAATTACATTTGTAATTAGGTAAAAAAAAACAAACAAAATAAATTTTTATTTTATTATTTTGAAAAATGTTAGTTATTATATTTCTGAAAATGAATGATGTTTTAGCTTTTTATTTTTATTAAATTCGTGATTTTTTAAAGTTCAGAGAATATTACCTATTGTACAACAGGTTGTAATTGCATTCACTAACTGATTATTATTATTTAGCTAATTGACTGTACATTTTTTTTCTCTGAAATTTAAAAAATTTATTAAAAATCACTAATTTAATGAAAATAAAAAGTTGGTACTTGGTACGTACGTCAACATTTCCAGAAGAATAATAACTCTATAAAATGACTTCTTCAAATTTTTCAAAAATAATAAAATAAAATTATTTTTAGTTCTTATCCGTGTGAATAATATAGAATTTAATTATCTTTATTATCTCCGGAGGTATCAAAATGTATCCATCTTCTTGGGACACTCTGTATACTATACACATAATGAGCATCTTACTCGAGGGGGATTGATCACGCTGTATAACACAATAATATTATTGTCGTTTTCGTCGTGATTTTAATAATTCGTCGTCGACTCACAACAACAACCCGAGAGTCAGTACCGACAGGATACGTCGTTAATAGAAACAGCTGGTAAACATAGCAATGAATAATTATTACGATGTTGATCAGTGGCGTATCCAGCGTGGAGGGCACCGGGGGACAGTGGCCCCTTCCATTTGCAGTAGTTTTTTTTAAAAATGTTTTTCTTATAATCGTTTCATGTTACTTTATTACGGTGCGTGAGGGGTTTATTTCCATGTTTTATTGACTGAGTAAGCGCAGTTTATTTGTAAATACGATTAGATGAATAAACGTGTAATTTTATTTGTGTTTTTTTTTTTTTAGCCCCCTCAATTGAAAAATCCTGGTTGCGCCACTGATGTTCGTTATTATCTAACAATTGAACGAGTAAATCGTAAATGCATTACTTGGGCGTCAAACAATATTATAAAAATTAAAAAAAAAAAAAAACAATACTTGGCGGACTTGGGCGCTCGAACGCTTTGGATTACAGCGCCGACATACGCGTTTACACGCGGCTATTCCCTGCAGTGTTGCACCAGCGTAACATGAACATAATATTAAAAACGTTTAAAAGAGGGGACGCGTAATAAATTATGCGTTATTAATGATAATTATTATTACTTCGTCATAACCCATGAGCCAGTGGAAAACCGGTTTTCAGAGGTTTTCCGTTTACGTCATTATAACGCGCTACGGGGTCGCCTTGGTTTTTTTTTCGATATCTATACCTCGAAACTTACAGCACACAAATCCCGAGAAAATCGTCCAATATAATTATACGAATAATACAGCCGGATGATAATAATAATACAATTTCTAAAGACAAATTACAAATTTATTTCCATCCCCTAGTCGATAGAAACAAAATAAAAAGGATATTATTCTGAAAAATTTAATGTAACAAACATTTATATCAGATCAATCGTTTTTTTTTGGGAACGGCCCTATTTTCTTTTAGAAATTAGAAATTAATTTTTCTGTAAAAAGTTTTTTTTGAGTCTGTAAACAACTTTTCTTTCAAAAATGACGAGAAGAATTTTTTTTTGGTATTTTAGATCAAATACATTGACGCATTTAATTTTCGTTTCAGTTTTTCAAATAATTGGGAAACCCGAAAAAAAACGTACTGACGACCGTAAAATTTACGAAATTAACGGTTTCATTTGTTTGGATTTTATTTATTTTTTGTAATTCGGTTAAAAATAACCAATGAGATATTAACCATTTTTATAGACGTGATAATATTTTCGAAATATTTTAGTGATTGAACTAATTATAAACACATTTTCGAGTTTTTTTAGTTTTTGTTTGGTTTTATGTAGATAAAATTGTTTAGCCGAACAAAACATGTTTGACATTTTAAGATCAAGTTCACTATACGTTTTATTCAGTGGTAAAAAAAAAATCGAGTGTAATTTAGTTAGGGTAATGTTAAGGGGAGGGAAATGGGGATATTTTCCTCTGGCACCAAAGATTTTTAAAATTATGGGGAGCCAGGATCAATGTTAAATTCAAAATAAATTTAACAATATATAGGTTGGTATTATCACACACGTGCCTCATTTATCGTTTACCGATAATTGTATTTTTTCGTTTATCCCATCCTCGTCATCACAGGCACAACGCAAATCAATATGGAAGTATAATATTACGATTTGATTAAGTAGAATGATGAATAAACAAATAACATTCAAAGGACGTCACACACGCATGCGTTTTTTCGTCCTACAAACGCATCACAGCATCGTAACAAATTTACGTTCAGCAGAACTTATTTCCCGCTGTTATTGTTTTAATAGAGTGAATTGACCTATATTATCAAAATTAAAAAAGGTATGAACATTATCTGTGTTTATACATTGGTTTTGTTCAATATTTTAATTTTTAAATGAGATAAATAGTTATGTAAAATATCACAATTTAAAAATCTCTATATCTCTCTCAGAAATTAAAAAATACAAACATAGATAATGTTTTTACATTTTAGTTTGATAAAATAGGTCATCAGTTCACTATATAATCTAATACTAAAAGTTAACACTTATAACACGAAATTGGTTTTACTTAACTCAAATTCGCAACAACATGATTTTGTAAGACAGAGACGACAACAAATAAGGATGTGTGTTGGATCCTTTTCGGTTAAAAAATTAACAAGGAATAAATTCATTTTAAAAAAATGTTAAATATTATTTGGTTTAATCGTAAAAATATATCAGACTACAAGTTGCAGTAGTACATAAATCGTGGCATGTCTGTAGGAATAAAATGAAATCTATCATCATACGTTTCATTCGTAACTAAAATGTGGAATTTTTAGGAAAATTAACTCATAAATGTTGAATCGTAATATACAATTATTAATGATGAGCCGATTTAACTATTTTCCGTTAACCTATAATATTCTGATTTTTGCTATCGATATAAAACTGATAGCCGGTCCAATAATTAAACTAAAAATCAATGAGTTGATATTGAAATTAACTGATAGATTGGTTGAAATCAGATTTGTTTAACAATTTTTTCATATTGATAGATATTTTTCCGAAAATATCTTGATAAATATCAGTTTTGAAAAATAGATATCCAATTTTTCGATATCGTCAATAACGGCCAAAAAATTATAAAAAAAAGAAAGTTAAGCATATACAATATGCATTGTAATGAAAGCTAAACTTGGTATGTTAAAAGTTAACTTTTTAACATAACTTAATCTGTTCAACTAGTTAAGGCCCACAATTGGCCATATCTGTCTAAAGTTTTCCGTAGTCCGTTTTCCACAAAGCTTCGGGAGCTGTCACATGAAATTATTATTTCTTTGGTCATTAAATCAATAATTGGAATTTTTTTTTTATTGATAATTTTGTATTATAGAATTGTTTCCCTTAATTTATTATCCTAAACGTATATAAGTGTATGTATTTTCAAAATGTAATTGACATGTATTGAAATACATGTAAAATTAACTTAAGCCCTTCCCCCTTGAGACCAAAGATTTATTTCATTATTTATGATTATAATATTTAAGTGTAGGTATTATAATAGATAAGTACTGATCTTATTAGCATAATTAATGATTATTATAACACCGAATGCGTATTTCAATAATCGTGTACGGCGATTGCTAAAGTCCGGATTTGTATGCGAGTTTGCGTATTTTTTATGCAAGCTGGTTATGTGATGATATTGTAATATACTATAAGAATTATACATATTCGCAAATAACAGAACAGCACGTTATAGTTTCTTGATGTCGAGAAAAAAATAATATACAAAATTATTATCGTGTATACTATTGCAATTAATTAATTTGCATATAGTACATGTTTCAACATTGTTTTTTTCTTAGTTGCAGTTGCATGTATGTCTTATAATAAAATATATATTTTGAACACCAATTGATTTACGTGTTTCGATTAACATTCGGTGTATTTTCGCAGTGTCAGTAGAATATCTCAACTGCAATCTACATCATAAATATTAATGTAATGATATAATTGTGTAAGTATATATACATTATTATTTTTTTTTTATTTATGGAAAAACACTCCATTTATAAAACATGTATAAATGTGCTATAAAACATAGAAATTAAAATCTGTATGTATAGCTAGTATAAATTAGCTCTGCGCGGAGTTCAGTTAATAGTGATGCTTTGTCAACAATATGTATGTTATTTTATAGTAAAATAATTATGTAGACTTTATATATTTTCTTTAATAATATTTTTTTAATGTTGTACCAATTTTCCCAGTTTTCCCTTGTTTTATCCCGGTTTTTCACATTTGTTGGGAAAACTCCAGAGAAAATCAAAAAATTACCTCTCTACGCCCATTTCCTTTCAGAAATGGTGCTACATGTAGAATTCCAAGCAAGTCTTCTGGTAAAAAAGTAACATGCAGATAAAAAAAAAACAACTTTGTAAAACCATAAACTTCTTTGTTCCACTCAGAATCAAAATCTAAAATAGAAAACATAGAAAACGATTTTGAATGGCTTTGAGATTCTGTGTTGCACACATTTTATCATAGAGTACCAAATAAGAGAAGCATATTCTAATTGAGATCTGACAAATTCAAAATATAATTTATTAAAGCATTGATAGTATATTAAAATTAGAATAACTATTTTTTTTAAATTAGTATAAGGGAATGTGCGAGGTGAACTCACGGGTTAAATTTAGATCAACCCAATCATTGTAAAGGACATTACTTTTTTTTTGTCTTATAATCCCCCTTTTTTTATTTTTCCAATTCAAAGATTGCCTATAATTAGTTGGTTATATTCTGCAAATCCTTCCCTTTCAATATGAAAACGCTGGGCACGCCATTATAATTATTCACGTCCTTTTAAGACGAGTCATTTATACAAGATGTTATGTGACAGTCATTTTTAAGTTATAACTAATGATCTATTTTCAAAAATACCACACAAAAATAGTTTGCTACGCCAATATAATATGCTTTAAGCTATATAATTTAAATCTGAACACATGATTCGCTGACTACCTATTGGCTATTATTATCGTTAAGTATCGTCCGTTATATTGTAAATTACAGTTCCTCGTAAATACGTCGCTATATAATTGATGCATACAAATGTCAAATTGCAAGTACGCCTAAACGTAGCGGTCGTCGTCGTTGTTATTGAAAACATTCATCGTCGTCCATTAATAAAATTACGCCGTATGGCACGCGTGGCACCAAGTCTAAACCGTACTGCTTGTTCCGTTGCCGTGGTATAAACATCAGTCTAAATAATAAAATAACATGAATATTAAATTATAAAAAATAATATAAACCGGTATTGCCGTGGTAGTCTGCGCTTTACGATTAATTTGCATTAAAAATCTTTCGGATAATATAAATTAAAGAGTATACCCTAATAGTAACCTATTAATTAATAATAATATGGAAAGTATCTATTATAAGCGAACGATTAAAAAAATAAAATCGTTAACCTATACACGACCTCAGAGTTTACATTCAATCGGTACATTACTGAGTCGAGCGGCTTCATTCATTCATTTGTAAAACTTTTATTTTTCCAACAAAGCTAGCATTCAAAATAGCTCATTTTAGACGAATGAACGAAATGGATTTGAAATCCGTATGATGTAATCCGGATTTTAAATTGGTCATATTTTTGCCTAGCACTAGTGTATACCTATACATACGTAACCTTGTGTACAATGTAAACTATATAAACAAATCATTCGTAAAAAATAAACCGTATCACGGAGCTATAAGCTGCAAGGTTAGATTTTTTTTACACCTAATTTATAATCGTCTCTTCAATTCAAAAGTCAAAATATTATTAAAGAATCGACCAATAATGAACGTTCGTGTACACAAATCACAAGTAGATAACAATAAATATACCGTATATATTTTTTCTCTCGGCCAATCCTATATTGGAGTCCAGACGACAATAATAATAGTGCGACGCACGACTTTGTTTTTTTTTTATCATTTCAAATAACGAACGCTAATACTAACTCATATATATACAACAATACGTACACCTAATAATATACCTAATAATAATATAATCGGAGTCAAAAGTGAAAGTGACGATTGGACGAAACGTTTTATTAAACACAATAAATAATTGCATAGGTACTTACAATATGAAGTAATATTGAAATAATATAGTAACATTTTACACTATGGTACCTATATCTATATACATTGTACGTTTTTAATTAAAACGTATACTATATGGCATTAAGTCCGACAAATTAGTTATCTATCACCCTACCTGGTTCATTGAAACCGTTTAATTGAAATTTGACATTTGACAAGAGTATCTATTGCATCACTGCGGTTTGCCTGGGGATTAATTGAAATGGACCAAGTTGCCGCACAATATATACGTTTAATATATATAGAATAGTCGTACATTTGTTTACTGGAGTGGTCTGAAATGCATATTGTTGCAAAGCTGGGTACTAACAAGTAAGAAAGTTACTTTTAAATTAACTTTCTAACTTAACTAATTGGTTTTAATTCAAAATAACGTTCAACTTAACAAGTTAGATTTAATGCATGAAATTATCTAATCTATTGCGTTAAAAAAAAAAGTAATTAGCTACTTTGTAATCATATACAAATAGAAAAAAAAATAGCACAATAATAGTTAATGTTAAATTAAGGTCATTAATGTATACTGTATATATATATTACAATAATCTATAAAATAATAATTTAATTTATAAATCATCAAAGTAAATTAATACCTCAGGAACGTCCCTGAGAAAGGGGGGCGAGTATGTACAATATATATGCAGTCTTTTAGGCTAATATAAGTTGAAATGACATCAGACATAAGGGCTTTAAGTTTTGTTGAACATAGCAATGGTATTTAACGGTAAAAGTTGTTCGCACCCCCATAGAATTGACTCAAAGACGCCTTTGAGCAATTCTATTAACCGGGCTCCACTCAGAATCGTTTATTGTTGATAATGATTAAATTTGCTTAGGTACAGATAGACATTAAATTTCCTTCAATATCCTACCTTCCCAACTTCTCATCAATATCAGTGGTCACCTATCATGCGAAGTATGTCCGTTCTTTTTTCTCATCAATCATTAATATTAAATTTAATTATTTCGCCCCTCTCCTCCCATAGTCAAGGTCTGAAGACGCCTCTGTAATACCTACACTACAAAATTGACCATTTAGTATTTACCTGATGTCCTAACTACCTAAATTAACTAAAATTAATAAATAATAAACACAAAATTATATTGGTTCTTAGTTTGACTAATGTACCTACATATTAGATATCAGAGAAATTTAATTTCAACTAGGTTTAAAATAAAAGTATGTTAACACTTATAATAAATAAAATATATATTCTGAATAATCACTAAGCACTTGTATAATAAATACGTATTATTTTATTTCTTATTTTTTTAAGAAAACGTTATATCCAGTATCTACTGTCTCAGTCCGACTACCGGGTAACATGCACAAACAATGCTTACGTTGAATAAGTAAAACTAGCTTAATTTTGATGTTAGAGTAAAAGTACCGATAATGAAATTTATAGAGAACAATATTTTGGAAGGAATGCTATTGGTGTTTTTTGAATTATTCAAAATTTACAGCTCAATATAAAAGACACAAAAACATTTTTTTTTTGTTTTTTCAATAACTGTAACTTTTTAATAGTTCATAATTCAAAAAACACTTATGACGTTCCCTCCAAAATATTGTTCTCTATAAATTTCATAATACATACTTTTACTCTAAAATAAAATTAAGCTAGTTTTACTTATTCTGTGTAAACATTGTTTTTGCATATTACCTGAGTTATCGTTATACATTGTTCCGACTGATTATTAATTAGGTATGTATTCCATGTTTGCAATGAAGGTTACCTACCTAATACTTAAAATATTTGATCTAATTTTAAATTTAGTTGAATTGATATATTATGATTATTGACTAGGGCCAACAAAAGTATATTCTAACAACCAAATAAATGTATGTATGCTGTTATAACATAAAAATTAAAAGGTTTAAAAAAATTTTCATTTATTTAATTGATATAAATTTAATATACTGCACGAGTAAAAATCAAGACTGATAACTTAAATTAAATCAAATTTATACATACATACATATCACATAGGTACAATAAAAAACATAGACAAGACATTTTAATCTAACTTCAATGATGTATTATTAAATTGAATTTAATCCATATCAACTTATTTAAGTGAAATAAATTAATACCTAGTATTAGCATACTGAATGCTGATATTTATAAATCTTGAATAATTATTGTCTTAAAAATGTACGAAATCCTAAATATGTTCATAAAGGTACCAAATCTTTGAAATATGTTTTAACAAAACATAAAGTCCTGAAATATACCCTAACTTGAGACATATTTATATATTATATTACTTAGAGCCCTTAAGAATCCTAAAAGTCCAAAATATGTAAAATATGATTTTGTGTACTTGTTAGGCCAAATAGTTTAGTCAAACAACAAAAATATGCAAAAGCATAAAAATGTTACCCTTAATAATCACCAATAATGTTGTTTTGAAATTATAAAAAAAAAAAAAATAAATTGCTAACCTTTATTCTTATTTAAGTTATTTCTTTTCACTAACTACTACCTAATTAGGAATTTTAAGAAATTTTAGAAAATGACTTCTATTCTAACTTCATTAATTTGTATATTCAAGTAACTTAACTTGTTGAAAACAATCACTAACTTAATTAGCTTTGTATGTAGCTGGCATAAAATCCCAATAATAAAGTATGATGAATTTTTAATTCAAAACCGATCGTAAAACACACTTATCATTATACTTCGGGCTATTCATTCATTAATTTATTTTTTATTTCTATATTTATTTATTATATGTTATTATTTTACTGCATCATTTTTAGAAATAAAACTTAAAAGCTATTAATTTTAACACATAAACGGACATTATTGCTATAACAGTAATATGTAAAATGCCATATTACGTAAACACTGCTGAAGTAGTTATTTTTTCAATGGTATTAAATCATAGACGACAGTGGACTGCCATAATACGGCAGTTCACACTGACAATTTCCATAGATTTTAAATGTAGGTATACCATTTCTAATAAAACAGTAAAAATTATATTACAAGTATCTGTCAATGTTTCAAGCTAAATACATATTTCACACTACATTTGTTTAATGGTGCAAGTCTCGTTTAATATCTGCAGTGAATGTGTTGCTAAATAACAGTTCTAGGTTCTTAAATGCTTTTGTTTAGATTGAAATAATTTTAGTTGTTTTATATTAAGTGGTAATATTTAAAAAATAAATAAAAAATTAAGTTATAGGTCTAACCTATTACTAGTATTGTTTGCAACAAGTTTATGTTTACAAAAAGTAAGTCTTAAATTGTGTGACAATTGTCGTATATTCAATAATAAAATGTAGAAATAATATACCAGTGGTACATTTTGTGTGTTAGTTGCTACAAACCTTGTGCAGGATATTTTTCAAGGGTACCTTTGTAGGAGGAAATTTAATTTAAATCTATACACAATGATAAATAATTGTTTAATTTAATGAAAACAATGGCTGGGTGAAATTTGGTTAAACATATTTTGAAAAATGTTGTAAATTTAATTTTATGGCTGGTAGAAAATACATTCATCACTGCTCAAAATCAGACAATAATTCTAATTGACATTAACATATATAAATGGGTTATGCACCCCATATCTACTAGTACATTGATTGATGTTTATTATTGTTGTTTATACAAACATTTCTCATTTTCAAAAATTCAATAAAGTTATTTATAGTAAGCTTAGATTAAATATGCATTTATTTTTATTCCATGTTCTACATTCAAGAAGCAGTTTACCAATAATGTGTAGTTTTCCTATAAAGGAATATACAAGAATTGAAAAAGATACAGGATACATGAAAACTGAACAATTTATTTGAGTTGAATGGATTTATTCAGTACTAATAGTAGTACAAAAACTCGTATTTAATATATATTATATTGTACAAGTGTGTGAATCATGTCTGCTACACAATTGTATAGTTGAGACAAATATATTACGTGAATAAATAAATTTAACAATTGTGTATCAGTAACAATATAACACTCAATAAATTGTAACATATTTCAGAAATTTAATTGTATTGATCAATGCTCCAATTTTACTGTAGGTGAGTTTACACATTACGATTGAACATAACGTGATTGACAATTTTAATGACCAAATAAATTGAAAAATTGAATACTGGTTTATACGTTACAATTTCTTGTCACTTAAAAGAAAACAGTTGTCATCGAAACAACAAACTAGTTCAACATAACCTATCCTGTAAACAGTCAATGTAAAACTGAGTCAAATGACTGCTACATGTGTACACATTCCAACTTGTCGTTACGATTCACAGATAAAGATGCCAGCTGGCATGCATCATCTAATACAAATACGTGACGACAATGACCAGTTCACACACAACGATAAATTTTGCTAGCATTTATCATAGCGCGTGAACCCGCCTTAATACTTGCAAATACTCTCAATCATGTGTTAATAATTCCAACATAAAAATTGAACACTGATTTTTTCATAAAATAATTGTTTTCTTCAAGAATAAATTATTATATATCCCATATAAAATTCACATGATAGCAACCACTTTTATGAAATATTGAAATAATAATAATAGATTATGTTTTAATTTTTAAATTGTTGCAAATTACTTCTATTTTAAATAGAACAATACAATTTGACTCAGTCAAGATATGAATAAATAATTTTAAGATACATTCATAATGTTCAATAAAGTAAAAATAGACTTCATTTATTTCATGTAACTTTGTATTGAACAAAATTGTAGTAAAATGCATTTTTGACCATAACTAATTAAATTAGACAAAAACAAAAATGTATGTTTAATTGATCGTCTGCGAATACAATACATTTAAATATAAAAAAGTTAATTTATTGTAATAGAATTTGAAAGGCATTCATTTATACTAAAAAAAAAAAAAAAAACATTTATGTATTGAAATATATCCAATATGGAAAAGAAATAAAACAAATCTAACCAAGTGTGTGGAAATACTTAAATCATAAATAATTTTGTTGAGTTTATCAGAATACCATGTACTTAAAACAACTAAAAATAAAAGCCGAAAACAAAGGTATTTAATTTAATTTTTTTATTATTTCTTTTTTTTTGTTGCGAGATTATTTGTTACACAGCACGGAAGTGCATCTTCATAATGTACATACAAATATTCTTATAAACAGTATTAAGTTTGTATGTTATGGACTATGTTCATTTTTTTAATCTGATCAATACAAATACAAAAAGTGGTTATCGCCATAACAATAAATCAAACGTAACTGTAAAATAAAAATTGATTTTGACAACATATAAATCTCCTAAAGAAAATATTGAAATGGTAAAGATCTCGCAATTTATCGCAGCATGCGGTTTTCTTTCTAATATTAAAATTACAAATTAAAAAAAAAAATAATAATAAAAAAAAAAAACAAAAATTGTATGTACAAAAAATAAAATTACATTTGTATTTTACAGGAGGTAAATTATCAGTTAAAACCTTAATTAAATAAGAAATCCAATGGCATAATTTAATATTATACTCCTGGAAAATTAAAATGTAATTTTAAAATTCATCATAATACATCAGTCTGTAAAGAAATATTTTTACGGTAAATTTTGTATAGTTTTAGTAAAAATATAGGAATCTCTAATATAAAAATTAAAAATTTGAATCCAATATTTATTATTATTTTTGTTGAGACAAAACCAATTTTCTACAGTTCTTCTGTACAAAATTACTTTTTAATCTATTACTTAAAAATTAACTTATTTGTATTTACAAAGTTTAAAATTAATATTTTCGAGGTACGAAAAAAAAAAAAAAAAAGATTCTGATGTGAATCGAATGAGATCACTCGTCATCTTCGTCATCTTCATCGTCTTCATCACTTTCATCTTTTACTGCCATCATTTGTTGTTGCTGTTGCTGCTGCTGCTGCTGCTGTTGCTGTTGTGCAAGTATTTGTTGCTGTTGTTGAACCAACATTTGATGTTGTTGTTGTTGTTGCTGTAACAAGGTAGGCTTGCCCTTGTTTTTGTACTCGGTCATTTCCTATAAAACAGCAATTATTAATAAAACAATAAGTTACACACATTTTAATCGAAATAAAACGTACTCTTTCATATCTAGCTTTATCTTTTTCAGCCATAGCTTCATACTTCTGTTTCACAGTAATATCAGCATCAGACCATTTTTTGCCCAATTCTTTAGCAACGTCGCCAACACCATATTCTGGGTTCACAGCCTTAACTTTTCCACGCTCATCATTACAGAACCAAAAGAATGCAGACCTAAATTAAAAATAAATTAAATTTTATTATCTAAATAATGGTTATAGTAAATTAATAAATAAATAAACATAAATATAAATATAAATATATATATATATATATATATGTGTGTGTACATAAAAAAAAAAACTAACAAAGAGCGTTTAGGCGCATTAGGATCTTTGATTTGCTTCCTCTTCTTGCCACGCACTTTTTCACCCTTAGGTGGAATATAGCTTTGCATTTCAGTATCGTATCTCATCTTGTCCTTATCAGCCATCTCCTGGAATCTCTTCTTTTCTTTCTCATTCATTGTCTATAAGTATAGAAATAAAAAAAAAAGAAATGTACATAATTATTATAACAACCAAATATTTGTATATACATATATATATACAGAGGTGGCCAAAAGTCGTGTGCACCAAATTTGTAACGCTTAACGCGCGTTCCATACAAGACGGTTAGGTTTGCGCGACTTTTGGCCACCTCTGTATATAAATACAAATATTTTTTTTATTTTTTGAGATATTTAAAACTATTATTTTTAATTACACGATAAAGAAAAAAGTGTCAAATACAAATTAAAAATATTGATATTGAACAATAATCGACAAATAAAACAAATACAATTATTATTGAATTAAAATTTCTTTGGTATGGCAACCTTTTCTCCCTACACACATATACACACGCCCTACTCCCCTCTAACTAATACTATCAGCGCCACATAGCCTATTGATTTTCTCTGCGGCATCCATGCACATTCAGACATCCCCATACCTCTTCTCTCAGTTACACACCGTTGAATATATAACTATTAATATTGTTATAATAATATACAATTTCGAAGGAATAATTCACAGTATAGAAGAGACAGAGGGGTCAGTCATTTTTATAGACAGTTTTTACATGAACACACAAATTTGTAACGGGAACGCGTAATAGGATTTTCATTGCAAAATTGTACAAATAATGTGTGTATATTATGCGAGAGAGAGCGTGCGCAGAGCAACGCATTATAATATAGAGATTCGTCGATAATATCTCTCTCTCTCTCAATCCTCTATACAATATTATAACCTCGTACCGCCGTCGATGTATCTTTGAAGAGAGCTTAATGTGCGAGAACCGCGTATGCGCTGGCTGGCTATTACCCGTGCCGCCGCCGCGAGGGTGCGGCGCACGAGTGGTGTTTACAGGGGGAGGGGGTTAATTTTAATAATTGCGCCAGCGCTCTCAGTTTTAAACTCCGCCGCCATGTTATTCCGCACCCTCCACAAAACAACCCCGGCACATTTTACACACAAAAAATCGATGGTAAAACCCCTGAGCTCATTCCTACACACACACACACACACACACACACACATACTACGCACGCACTCGCCAAACATACACACACGCAGCACACAGTTACCCTTTCCTCATACAACCTACAGGCAAAGGAAAATACGATTTCTGACGTTTGTTGTAATCGTTTTATTTGTATCGTTTTATAAATGTTGACGAACGTATAACACGACGCCCGGCGGATAGGCACACGAAAACGCGCGTAGTCCACATAAATAATATCGCGAAAAAGGCCGTTACGCGCATCATAATAATATAATATGCGCAATAAAATCCAAGTACGGTATACATCACACACCTATAATATTATTATAACATAGAAATTTTGCGACTTTCCGGTATTTATACGCCGCCGGGCCGTCATCTCGCGTTTCGACAGAAATAGCTTATTAAAAAATAATAATATCTTTGGCGGTCGAAGTAAAATAATAATAACAATAAAAAAACGCGCGGGTATATTAATTATTCGGTCGTGGGGCGGGTTAGGGTAGAGGATCAAAAACGTTTAGAATTCAATGCGTCGAAAATCTAAAATTGGTCGAAACGACGAGAGTGCGAAAAAAGTGTAATGTACACAATTAATAATAAAATGACTAATATATAAATAATATAAAAAGGATTTGGAAAATCGCGCGCCAGTGTTGCCCGACGGGAGTGCGCGCGCGTTCCGAATCGTTAGGATTCCGAAATGTTGTGGTTCTGCGATTAGTGGCGTTCCGTAATACAAGTAATATTACGTATAGCAGCGCTGTTGTTGTGCATTGTTGTTCAGATTACCGCGCGAGGTTTACAATATAAGGCGGCAATAATATTCCGGACACATATTACTGTTTTTCTATATTTTTATTCGAAATAGAATATTATTTTCCAACGTAACGTTAATGGCCGGCGTCCACGAGTCATGAGTGCGTGCGTGCGTGCGTATAAAATAATACGCGGGCAGCGCAGCAAAAACACAAACGGAATGCACGCGCACGCCGCCGTATTATGTGTTTTGTACCATTATATATATTACACGAATCGTTGTGAAATAATAATAATATAATGCTGTAGGTACGACGGACGACGAATATAATGGGAAAGGAAAGAGAGAGAGAGAGTGAGAGAGAGAAGACAAAAAAAATAATAAATAAATAATATTATTTTAATATATTATTATGTTGTACACGAGCGCAGTCAGCACGGGCACACAACGGAACGACGCGAGAAGAACGCGCGCGTCGGGGTTTTCGTTTCGATCGTGTGTTGGCAGCAATGGGTGCCGGTTAAACGTGTGTACAGGACGGGGTCGACGGGCGGGCGGCCGGGGAGAAACGACGCGATCCGTCGTTCCAAAACTGGTTCCCTGGTATGCGCGTGTGCGCCGGCTGACCCATCCTCTCTCACCCCCTTAACGACGAAAAACCAGTCCTACGGAACTCCGGCCCGTTCTATGCAACAACGACGGCGGGCAACACACACGCGCGCACGAGAGAGAGAAAAAAAAAAACCACACGCACAAGAGTATTTTTATTTCCACCGAAACACCACGGTTCAAATAATAACAAAACGCAACAACGCGGGCCTTGCGGATTATTTTCGATCGTTATTTAAACATTTACGGACATAACGTGTAATGAACAATTATTATAATAATACAGTTTTGCGCCCGACGCCGCGGAAAACCAATAAAATATTATTGTTCGTAACATAACGACGCCGAATGAATGAATTGTATTTCGTTGGAAACGGAAAAAATTACGCGCGCACGCACAAGACCAAACAAAGAATTCCGTGCTCGGAGAGCAGGTGCAGGTATACGCACCGTGGGTAACACGACAACGCGCACAAAACACGACTTCTCCACAAAAACGGCCATTTTTGTTGTTATTATTATTATTATTATTTTTAACGGTTCGAATTTCTAACGAATTTCTTCGGACAGTCGCGCGGGGCGTTAGAAAAAAAAAAAAAAAAAATATCGAATAAAATAACAATCGCTCCGCGTTCATCCGCACACGGTCGTGTGCGTGCGTCGTCGTCGTATCCGATACGACGAATAAAACACGAAATTCGTACAAGAGACAATTATTATTTTTTCTGAACAGATTCGATCCGAAACGGACTGTACGAATATGAATAAAGTAGTACTGTGTGTGATGGCGCGCGCGGGTTTTTTTTTTTTTCGTTGTTTTTATCGAGTCGTTTACCACGACGAGAGAGGCTCGATTTAGGTCGGGGAGAAAGGAAAATTACGGTTTTTATTATATTTTTTTTTTTTTTTGTTCGTCGGTCATCAGAAACGCGTACCTAATAATAATAATAATAATAATAATATCGTTTGGCCACGGGGAGAGAATAATCATCGCGCGTCGCGCATCCGAGTATTTTGTCGTTTTTTTTTTCTTCTAATTATTCGCCGAAAGTCCAATTTACCGGCCGTCGCGCGATCAAAAGTAATAGAAAAATTACAATAGGTAATAATATAGTAAGTGATTTTCCGAGACGCTTACCTTCCACCTCTCGGCGCACTTCTTGGAAAACTCGGCGAAAATGACATTCTCGTCTGGGTGTTTCTTTTTGTGCTCCTCGCGGCACGTCTGTACGAAAAACGCGTACGCGGTCATGCGACCCCTGGGTTTGGCGTCCAAAGCTTTTCCTCTTGGCATTTTCCCTCGGTTCTGTTGAAAAAAAAAAAAAAAACATAGAAAACAAATGGCGTTATAGTCACACACAATCATCGACAGACATCATCATCAACGAAGACAATAACGGTTACACATACACCGTCGTCGTAAAAAAAAAAAAAAAAAAAAAAAAAAAAAAACAT